>SSNR01000043.1:260622-306973 GCA_006937965.1 Callopanchax toddi | reverse complement strand
AAAAATATATATATATATATATATATATATATATATATATATATATATATATATATATATATATATATATATATATATGATTTAACAAAGGCTGCATGGTGGCGCAGCTGGTTAGCACTGTTGCCTCGCAGCAAGGAGGTCGTGGGTTCGCGTCCCGGCTCTGCGGCCTCTCTGCGTGGAGTTTGCATGTTCTCCCCGTGCGTGCGTGGGTTTCCTCCGGGTACTCCGGTTTCCTCCCACAGTCCAAAGACATGACTGTCAGGCTAATTGGGCTGGTAAATTGTCCTTAGGTGTGAGTGGGTGTGTGGTTGTTTGTCTCGTTCGTCTCTGTGTGGCCCTGCGATGGACTGGCGACCCGTCCAGGGTGTCCCCCGCCTCTCGCCCCTTGACCGCTGGAGATAGGCACCAGCTCCCCCGCGACCCTCTTTGGAGGACTAAGCGGTTTCAGAAAATGGATGGATGGATGGATGATTTAACAAAGTTTACATTTCCCAAAGTCTTACTTCAGAAAACAGATGAAGCTGTGCAGACATCTAGGTTCACACTGCATATAAAACCATATTAGCATCAGTCATGCCAGGGAAGCCAGACTGTTGCTGAAGCGGAGGCAGTGAGGAGTCTGCTGTGGAAATTGCCCATATCATTCACCCAGACTCTATGAAAAATTATACTAATGGCTATTCCCAGTTCCTGGTGGCAATGCTTAAATGAGGGAGGTGACATCTCCTTCCTCACGGAAATAGCAGAAAGAAAGCCACATAACAAGAGCGGCTCAAGTTACTTTTCACGTCCCTTTAAGATTTTAATCCACATCATACACTTGTGATCATTAGTACTGATCACCATGAAAAGAATGTTGTTCACCCCATTAATATCACGAGGGAAACTCATTTTCTCTGTGTGGAAAAAAAATGCAGATTAATGTTTTTTATTTTACAATAAATCTTCGTGATCTGGCTTGAGATTGTTAATGACCCACTTTTAATTTTATTCCCACGTAGTGCAATTTAAGGTGAAATACAAAGTTTAATGTGCATGATAAAATAATAGGCAACATTGCTTATTTCATTATTGCATGACATTGTAATTAATCAAGAGCCAGAGAGCTAAAGAATTGCAGGATGTTTCATTTTGTATAAACAGTGGTAGTATTCCCTAGCACAGCACAATTATGTGAGATGATGGGTTGTTTTCTGCCCGTGAGCCAAAGCTTGATTGGTCTACAGCAGCCTGTTCCCAGGGTGAGATAGCAGCTCCTCTGATGTTATAATCAAAGTTCTACACAAAAATCTCTGATCTGTCTGTCCCAGCACATCCAAACTATTAATAGGCATGGGGAAATTGCTTCAAAATTCCAATTGGATGCAAGCTGGCTGTTATCAGTGCATAACGTGAAAGGCTTACACAGCCTTCAGGTGTTAATTAAATCTCTACTGACATTCCCACATCCTGCCCCACAGAATAGGCTGCAGTTTAGATGCTGCGCAGATGAAGATGCTTCAGTCAGACCAATCTTGCACAAAGGAAGACGGGAGAATATCCGACGGGCAGGGAAGAAAGCGTGTTGACAAGAGATTTGTTCATGTTAAAGGTAGATGAGTTCGCAAGCAGTGACTTCTTCTCTGGAGAGCCGTGAATTGATTTGCTGACCATGGTTGTCCTCGGTGGTAATCTCTGAGCCTCGCGGTGCAGTCTGGAAGACTACAGTTACTTCCTGGCACACTCATTCATCAAGTAGCCTGAGCCATCATGCAGGCAACTTCAGCAGACCTGGGTTCAGAGCTGGGAGATATTATTAGAAATGAATCAAGGTAACCGCTGTTGATGACCCAGTTCAGGGTCTTTCTTCCTTTTTGTCCTGAAGTTTCTTTTAACTTCTTGCTATTAAAAAATCATAATAAGGTCAGTGACATCTTTTTTAAATGTCCCACACTGCAGAAAATTAAATGGTTCTGAAGCTGCCCATTTATGTAAAAAAGAATAAAACTGCTGTGAAAAACCTGGGTGCTCATTTATGAAACTTGCTTACGCACAAAATGGGCCAAAAAGTTGCATAGGTCACCTTTTACGCAAAATTTGGGATTTATAAAAGAAAACGTAACGGAAAAATGTGCGCAACTCTAAGCAAACTTTAGACCTTGCGTAAGCACATGTTGGAGACGTGAAACCTGTCAGAGCAGCTGGTGAGATGAAAAATGTTGAATTTATGACACAATTTAAGGCTTGTAGACCCTCGCGCACACAGAACCAACAATCCCATCTCTAAATAGAATAAAAATTAAAATCTGAATGAAAATATGTCGCATTTTAGAATAATATCACATTATGTTTATCCAGTCGTCTTCAGATTATATAACAAACTGCACTTATTGGTGCATTAATTGTGATTTCTGAGACTTGGGAATCCTGCAGGGACACTTGTGCGTAATGCGCTGGATGCGCTGCAGCTCAGCCAGCAGGCAGACTCCGGATGAATGGGAGAGAGTTTTTAGAGATTTCTAGACAATGACTGGACGATCAATCAGCTGATAGATTCATTAGAGCATCCTATGGATCAACTGGGTCCAGTATTAGATCAACAGAACCATCGGAACCAGTAAAACCCGGTGTCACCGGCCGTTCTCAGGTTCCCTTCAACCAGCGATTTATCCAACAGGTTGACTGTTTGATAGGATGAACAACATGACGTGTCTTCCCCTTTGTATTAAATTAAATGTCATTAAACATTTCTCTTAGATCTACACGATCTCTCTGTCAGACTGACAGCAGCGCTGCAGCGAGACGTCTCTCAGAGCACTTCCGTGTTCGTAATTCGTCACATTTCACCACCAAATAAAACCTTTTTCCGTCCATCCACCACAAGCACCTCGAGCTTCAGCCTCTGTGAAATCCCGTTTTCTAAACCTCTCCGTTGTCACGATTTACTGTTAAAAGCAGAAACCCACCGGTTTATGCATATGCAATTATTCACCAGGTACTTTGCCGTATATGGCAGAATGCGGGTGTGTAGAGGAGGGTTCTGACCCAAAAACAGCTGAGCACAGTTCTAGGTATGAGAGCGATTTATAAAGCAGAACTACGTGGATCTGTGCGTCCGCAGGGTTTTATAAATCGGAAATGGAATTTGCGTACCTGAAATTTTTTGCTGAGCTTAAGCAAGTTTTAGTAAGGATTCTACGCAAAGTTTTATAAATGAGCACCCTGGCGTTTACCATAATACATTGATATTTTCATTATAATCATCTAAAACCAGTTTATCACAACAGATTTGCACAAAAATGTCAAAATAAGCCTATAAGTAACGAGAGATGACAGGATGCTACTTCTCTGTGCAAAATATCAAAATTAATACAAGAGAGAGTCTTGTGTTTTGTTAAATTTGCACACTTTCAAAGAATGTGTGAAATAGGCTTTTTAATGCATTTCTACAAAAAAAAAAAAAACCATGGAACCTTTATTTAACCAGGCAAAAACAGATTAAGAACAAATTTCTTATTTACAACTCTGGCCTGTTTATAATAAAAGTATTTGAATAAGCAGTAAAGTGGAATTAGTCTATAAATAGATGATAAATACTGCTGTTGTCCCAACCCTGCAAAAAGCTCTTGCTAACTAATAACTACTAAAATCACACATAAATAAACACTTCAGTGATGATTCACTGTGTGATTTTGGAACATTTTGTTTTGTTCTCAAACTGTTCTAACAAATAAGCAGTTTGCCTCCAAAACAACTGGATTCTCAGCCACACGTTTGCAGCCAAGGGAAAGTGGTTCAGACCAGTCACTAACCTAAAATATTTTACGCTGGTATTTAAAGACCAGGCTTTTTGTTGTTTTGGAGGTTTTCTCCTTTTTTCCTTTTTTTTTTTTGAAAAAAGCCTCTTTTTGTTTGTTTTTTCCTTTATTTTTCATTCGTTTTTTTTCCCCTTTGAAAAAAGAAATCTGTTTTTATTGTGAAAGAGTTTCCTTTTCAGAATAGACATTTATTTCCTCACTGGAATAAAAGGGGAGAGAACAACGTTAAAAGCCGGTTTCTGCTGGAATTTTCTTCCCTCAGTTGTCAACAACTTGATTTTACTAAAGTGGAGCTGTTTGGGTGTTCTGACTTGTCACAAAAACACAATCTGTTCCCTTTTTTGGTTGAATAACATAAAAGTTGTATTTTAGCACCGACAAAGTGATTTCCAAAGAGCTTTTAACGGAAATATCAACATGATCAATAGAAGAAAGATGCATCCCTCAGGACCCGTGTTGTCTTCACCAAAGTCTTTTTTTTTTAAATTATTTCTTTAAAAATTGTTTTCAAATCTTTTTTTTATTTATTTTTTTTATTTTTATTTTTAGCTTTTTAGCTTTTCTCACTATGGAAGCATCATGGTCAAATACAAGGACTGGAAAGAAAGTGGGTAAAATAAATAAATAAAAAGATGCCAAATTCCAAAGAAAAACCTTGAAGGACTTTCAGAAAAGCTGAACTATTGATTGTGATGATAACATGAAAGTTTTCCTTCTTGGAAGGTAAACATAAAGGAATTGGGGATGTTTTAAAAGTTTTTTATGGTAACATTGCACACTGCAAATTTAACAAAAATATTTTATTATTTTGACATAAATTAACTAAATAATTTATCAGCTAATTCTAATGACATTTGATTTGGCATAAATAAAAGGATCCCACAAATGATTGCTGTTCTTGAGTTTGTCTCAATTTAGCACAAAATTCATGCAAATCTATATATTTTTCCATGACCCAAAATCTATCAACAGTTGCCATATGGTTACCTATTTCATCATCATGTTACAATATAAAAACATATACTTTCAGATGTCTTTTTTTTAAATAGCATGGCTATGTAAGAAGTTTCAGTGCCTTTAGCTGTTAATCCATGTGTGTCTTCTTCATCTGTTTGACCCATGTGTGCAAAAACTCCAGGTCCAAAACCTCCTAAATGATATGTAGATTGATGTGATTGAGGGGCATCAGAGCCAAGTTTTTATTTACACGAGGACAAAAGAACAGGTATCCCTGAAAACAGATTTATCAACATGACCTCATGAATAAAAGATCAAACACATTTATTATAACGGTTTATTGCATTTTGTTTCTGGCCTTGATCTAAAAAGATATGAGTTATGTTTGTTTTCAAACACCAACATTTTTTTAGGAAGACCAAAACCTTTTTGAATTAGAATAAAGTAAATGGTCCATTGAGAGTTGGAAATATGTCATTTTGATTGATCACCACAATAAAAAACGACATAAAATGTTTTATTATGTAAAGTTGCAGCTGATCAAATCAAATATTAACCACATTATTGTTCAGTATATTAGACTGGTTTCATTCTATGGGATGAAAATACAACCACTTACTGTTGAATAAGCACATGAGTGAGTGTGTGAAAGGCAAATGACCTCATGCATATTTCATCATCCACTGGGCTGCTGCTCAGCATTACAGATCTGATTGGCTTATTTCCTATTATGCCTTGTCCTGCAATCACAAGCTTGCACTGAAAATCATTGCAAACTCCAATTTTTTCATAAAATGAAAATTCTAGATAAATTATGTTAGAAAAACAATTTAAAACTATGTAAACACAACTTCACTATTTAGCATACATTTTAATTTCCTTGCACTGTGTCAGTTAACACTCACAAACATTCACTGAAATGTTCTGGCACATTCAAGCATGATAAACTAATTCTTTGGGAGCAATGATGCACTAACACCAGGAACTGGCACAGTGTCCGGTCCTCCTTCTGTTGTGTAGTGCTGCTCCATTATTCCACTAAGATCGCTGGACACGGGGACGGCTCTGTCAAAGCTGCCTCTGGCCAAAACGTCTGAGAATCCAAAATAGTTCAGCTTTTATCCCTGTGGCTGCTTATGCCGCTCTGAAATCTGAGCCAGCCAGCTGTACTAAGGACCAATTAAATCTATATTAGGGCCACACACACACACATGCTCCAACACTACTCTACTATCTCATATACTCTTCACTGACTATGCATTTCTCAACCCTTTACTCTCTTTTTAACTCTATCTTAACAATAACCTAACACTGTGTTGTTACTTCATAAATAAACAAATCCATCCATGGCAGATGGAAGATTTAATTCAACAATCATACTTTCTGTTTGGCATGGTTTAGTCAGCATGCAACCTGGATCTCTTTAGCAGATATTTTATAAAGTTAGAACATATTGTTTTCACAAAATAGCATCTTTTCATAACACAGACATTATGACTTCAGTTTGACTGTGACTGTGGGATTGACTAAGAAGAAGTTTTATTTCTAAAGAGCCTTTTTAGATATATTTTACAGTTACACAGATGACAATATAAATATATGAGCAGAAAAGGAGAGGGCAGAGAAAGAAGCTAATCTACAGCAGTTCATGTAAAAAGCCAGTTTATGTTTATGTATTTGGCAGATGCTTTTAAAAGAGACCACTGAGTCCACTGAGCTCAGGCTCAGGAGGAGAGAGTTCTGGCGTTTTCAGCCTGGTACGCTGCACAACCAGAAGGCTTTAATCATCTGACCTCAGGGACCTGCTGGGGGGTGTAAGGATCACTGATGTATACTGGTGCTTGTCCATGTAGGGTCTGATAAACCAGAACCAGAATCTTAAAATGAACTCTAGAATTTACAGGCAGCCAGTAAAGCTGGAAAGTAGTGGAGTAAGGTGGGTGTGTTTAGAGGAGTTATCTAGCACAAGCATTCTGAACCACCTGGAACTGATACAAGGACGTTTTGCTAGGACAGGTGAAGAGCAAGTTGCAGTCCCAACGAGAAGAAATCAAAGCATTTTCCAGTTCAAAGTGTGACACAATGGAACTCCACTAGCAACACTCAGTAAAAAAAAGAATCTAATTTCTACAAGTCCTCCCCATCCTCAGAACATTATGCTTTTTTTGTGTGTATTGCAAAAGATAAAATAAAAAAAACTGGTTGCAAATCTAAAATATTAAGACATCAAAATTACTCTGCACAAACATAATTTGCTCTTTTGTATGGAGACAAAAATGACCCACTGGGAGAAGTTTCTCCGTGACCCACTATCTCTTTACCTAATTTGATCTCATCACCATCTGTTTATGTTTATTCATTTGGCTAATGCTTTTGTCCAAAGCAACTAACATACACCTATCAGGCATGTTGTGATGTGTGTGGGGAAACTGGAGTACCCAGAGAAAACCCACACATGCTCGGGGAGAACACGCTAACTCCACGCAGAAAGGTCGCAGCGGGATTTGAACCTGAAAACTTCTTGCTTGTTGTAAACTTAATTTGATTTAAAACTCTTTCCTGAACTAAATTGACCTCAATGTGGTGTCAGAGTAAGAAGCATAAAGAAGAAGTCAGAGTAAGATGAGCTATTAGCCTGAATTCTGAAATGAAGTTTTTATCTATCATAGATCATAACTTAAAACCATTATTTGCTGCTCATAGAAACAAGACTTCATTGGTTAGACTGCTTAGCATGCATCCACAAATTAAACACACATCAACGTAAACTGGCTTCCAAATCATTTAGAAAAATTCTAATCACCTGCTTTTTGCATGAAAATGTCTGAGTGCATTGTGATCGAAGCACCTACTAAGAATGGGGAAAGAATAAAACTGTGGAAAAAATTCTAAACTCCACTCGTTTACTTAAACTCCATGAATATAAACATGAACACATACATACGCTAAGCACTCCGGCTTACCCGTCCCCACTGCATTTCCAAATGTTCCTGCCTCAGGCTGTTCTGTTCAATTTAAGCAGTCATAATAACAGTTCAAGGAGCCAAGACAGGCATAAAGGTTTTTGAGAGCTTTGTTTTCCCAAACAGGAATATCTCCACTGGGCTCTAAAACGGGCTCGACAGGCCAAGAGAAAAATGCCATCTGAAATGAGAGAATGATTCCCACCTCTAGTTAAATGAACTTTGCGCTTTTTTAAATAGAGAGTCAAGAAAAAATATCTTAAAACTCACCATCAAATATAAGAAGTGGTGTAACAAGTGAGACATGGCCAAGGGTACTTGTGATGAAGATGATTTTCTGCATGTTTTTGACACTAGATTTTAGTGTTTTGGCAAGGCTGAATACAGAGAAGCCTTCACTCCCTAGGAGGCTACTTTCCAGCTAATTGCTAAACCACTGTGGCAAAGCTAACATCATGAAGCAGCACAAGCACAGAAAGCCTAAAAAAATAAAAAGAATGTGATAAATGGATTGTTGAGAGAGATAAGAAGGGGGTGTAATAGCAAAAACTAACTGAGAAAAACAGCCTGCAGCTTATGTGGGAATTATTAAGTTAACATCTTGTGCATCCAGTGGTTTTTGTGTGTTGTGTCCAGGAGGCAGCTCTCTGAACAGAGTTAACTTGTGGATCTGTTGCCACTGAGAAGACACAGTTTTACATGCCCTCAAGTTGTGTCATTTATCACCTCAATCAAAACAAAATCTGACATTTAAGAGCTGAAAAGGTGAAAACACACCAAGGTTTTCCACAAACAAAAACACTGTTTGAAAAAAGTAACACATTTTATGTGTTAAAAGCACATTGAAGACTAAGTGCATACCCTCCCTTAAGAGGGTTTAATGAGTGAGTTTTCCCACTCTTATATTTAATAAAGTATTCAGCTCAGAGGCACTCCACAGTAACAATCTGTCACTGAATTCAGATTTAAACCTTCTGCTCTTCACAAATTGACCCATTTTAACAAACCACTTGTCCTAAGTGACCTAATACTACCAACATCACAGCACACTGTAGAAAAAGAACTAACTCTAAATATAAAGCAGATTTTTAACTCATTTACCTAAAAATATGTGCAAGCTACAATCGAATTTACAAAGTTTATTATTAGCATGGAAATGAAATCTATTAAAACATGCAGCATCTGTTTATTTTCTAATGATCTCTTTAGGCTGCGCAAAAAAAACTCCCACAAAACATCAGTACTGTAGTATGACCTTGTATCTTTGTCTGTATGTAAATCTGTGAATATGTTAAAAAGACTTTGCCAAAAATAGTCCTTAAAATGCTAGTGTGCTAACTTCAAATTGTACAAAACAAGTTTTGATAAAATGATTTAGATTTGCAAGTTTTTACTTAGTAACTGTGCAACAAGTGTTATATTTTTTTTCACTTATTTCATTTATACAGACTCGCCCTGCAGACCTGCACCATCTCACAGCCAGAAGCAAGAGTGAAAGAATCAGTGAGGGCCTTTCAAACAACAGGCCCGGGGGTGTCAGGCCTTCAAGCAGTGTGCCCCAGCCCGCAACTGGCGTAGCCTTCCCCAACAAGCCCTATAGGCCTTTCTGCCCCAGCAGCTAAAAAGTAAAACTTGTTAATGAAACCAAAACAACAAAGAAAACAACAGAAAAATAAGCTCATCAGTTGGACTACATGCTTGTAGCTGTAGTGTTTCCTGTGTAAATGGTGCAAACATCAATTAGTTTAGAACCAAAACCCTGTTGTGGTTTTATCAAATTTCCTTTGCTGTGATAGTTGTTTTTGAACGTGCATTCAAAATGTGCATGAACAACATAAAGCATTATAACAGAATCAGTTCCTGTAATGTTCTGAGTGGAGCTGAATTAACTTCTGACTGCCTTTCAGAAAGAGTAGATAGTGCTCTGCAGATGCAAAAGCAGAAACACTCAAATGTTTTAGAAACTATGTAATTAAAAATGAATAATTTAGATAACTTAAAAAGTCCCAAAGTAATGCTACTTTGTTGATGTAATATATTATTTTTCAAATTGATCTGTTTTTTTCTTCTTCTTCTTTTTATTTATGGGACCTTAAATTAATTTAAAAGTCTTTCATTTGAAGAGATCACACTTAAGGAAAAGTAATTCAAAATACACTAAAATATTTTAAACTTATTAACTAAAACCCTATAGATTACTCACATTTTTATTGCCATTATTTTACCATTTTGTTACAAAATTATTTGGGGAAAAATACTATGAAATGTTTTTAACTGCAGTATTTTTGCCAAAAACTAGCAAAAAAATCTAGATTTTTTAAACAATCATAACCACCAATACCCCATAATCATAATTAGTATCACTCAACTGGGACAACTTGCACTTCCACTATTGTCTCTTCTGTTAGACACATGTTGAATGTGTTGGAACAAGTAATCCACATCATTTTATATATTTATATTTTTTATTTTCCTGTTATTTTTTATTTAAAGTGATAATATGCAACTTTTTCATATTTTTAAATCTTTTCCTTGAGCCAGTCTGTGCTAATATGAGCCTTTACAAAGTTAATGAAAAGTCACTTAGCCCCATCTGGTGATTACAGCCGGAAAATCACGATTGCAAGATCTCCGTCGCCGTCCCGGTACCCAGGAAGTCACGTGTCTCACGAGGGTTAGGCTAACCCAAAGTGGCTAGCTGTTATGCTAGCTCTGGAGTGTTTTTAGCTCATGATTCCTGATTTTATTCAATCTCTCCCTGCTTGAACACAGCTGATTTCTTTGAAGGAGTAAATAACCGCTCCTGTAGAAAGCTATGAAGGCTGAGGAGACATTTCAACAGGTAGATTTAGGCGTTTAGAAGCTGAAACGATATGGTAACTTGTTTAATGCAGTAATTTAAAACGGACACCAGAGGGCGCCCAAAACAAGCAAAACTGCATATTATCACTTTAATGTCAGTTCCTCCTGAGATGTTTTTATGTGTGCGCCATTCTCTGCATCTTTAAGATTTTCCACATTAATGTGATCCTATACTGCTTAAAAAAACTCATCACAAATTGAGCCAAAGTGTGTGAAAAATCCTGTAAAACGCCAAAGTTTACTTTAACACGTCTTTGAAGAAACTAACTGAACTCATATCAAGCAACATAAAGGGACTGATGTATGATACAGTGGGGAGTCTAAGTATTTGATAGACCGCCAAGTTTTCAAGTTTTCTTAGTTACAAAGAGTGGAGAGGTCTGTAGTTTTCATTGTAGGAAAAAAATTCTAAAAGCCATGCATGAAATAATTTGAACGAATAAAAAAAAGAACTAAACATTTGAAACCTTTGTTTACACTTCCAGAGGTCAGACATTTCTTTTATACAGGTAATGAGTTCAAACTGGTGGAATAATACAGGTAATGAGTGGAAGATGGGAGGGCTTCTTAAATATGAACTAATGGGTCTGAGAGAGACAAAATTATTGCTGTTTGGTAGGGGATCAAATGATATTTTATGCAATAAAATGCTAATTAATTATTTTAAAAATCATACAAAGTGATTTGCTGGACTTTTTTTTTTTTAGATTCTGTCTCTACTGTAGTAACAACTAAGGTGAAAAATCGTCAGTGTATTAAATACTTGATAGAGGCGATGTTCTTGTGTAATCCAATAAGTTAATAAGCTGGGTAAGAATTTAAAGAGTGGGAGTTGAAGCATCAGATCTGAACATCAAGGTGAGGAGTGGTTTGATGTCTGACAAGAGTGAAGAAAATAACTGGCTCTGGGTCAGTCAGACTTCTCTAATTAGTCTTTCGTGTGTGTGTGTGTGTGTGTGTGTGTGTGTGTGTGTGTGTGTGTGTGTGTGTGTGTGTGTGTGTGTGTGTGTGCAGGAATGTAGTGCAAAAAGAGAAAATGCACTTTAAAATAAATAAATAAATAAATAATAATAATAATAAAATAATTTAAAAAAACAAAAATGCACTTATTACGTAACAAGAATATATTGTCAGAGTACTTTTAGACCTATGTCATCATTTTTCTACTTAACCTTTAAGATCAGAAAATACTGAACATGTATTTATGTCTACTGAAAAAACTGCATTGATTCAAGATGAGCATGAAATATAAAGTTAGCTCAACAATGACAACCTAATGTAATCAGACCCAATCCATCAAATGACTCTGCCATATTTTATTAAAAGAAAAAATGTTTGAATTTCATGTGTTTTCTGAATGTTAGTTCATAGTTGGGATGCTGCTCTGTGGGGTAGAACGATAATAAATTAGGGAAAACAGGATGATGAACACACAGAGGGATGTTCTGCAAACAATCACAAATAACATTGTGTTTGTTGATAACAAGCACAGGGGAAAGGAAAGGGCCGAGCCGAGCTGTGAGTGAGGAGGAATAAATCTGACATGGCTTTATGGATTATATTTGACAATGTTTTTAAAATCTACTGATACTGTGTGGACTCATACTGTACCCCATTGAGAAAAAACAAATAATTCACATTTGATTGAAAAAAAAAAAAAGTAGGCTCTCATGGAATATTTGTAAAACACAATATTTGCTCTGACTACTCTGTTCAGACTTGGCTCCATTGCTGATAGATTTGATTTGCTTGTCAGCTTGGGAACATTGTCCCGTTTTTATAAACCAATCTCAGCCAAGATTCAGCCGTCAGACAGATGGCCTCAGATTTGACTGGAATCATTTCTTGTACAGAGAAGTTAATCAGTGACTGCAAGGCGGAGGTGCAAAACAAGCCCACATTATCCTAGTCCCTCCTCTGTGTTCAACATGTATTATGAGGATTTGGTGCTGTTTAGTTTAGGCAAAACTCGGTTCTATGTGTTATAGGTAAAGAGCTCCATTTTTGTTTGGTGCAACTTTGCTGAATTAAGTTGTGCTTCACATTTTAACATTTAAATGGTGTCTGTGAAGTTTGAGAAGCAGTTCTTTTTCTCTTTCTTTTTGATGCAGTTTATCTGACCATTACAGTCTGACTTCAGGGTACACTTGCTGTGAAATCTGATTGTCTATCTTGAATGTTTAACACCTCTTAAAAGAATCCTTGTCATTGTTGAATGATGTTCCTTAACACTTCACAGATTGATGGTCTTTCTTCCTCTGAATCCTGTTAACACACATCGGAAGGCTCCACTTCATAGTTTATGGAATTTGTCACATTGGCCGCTGATTAGTTAAACAAACTGATTTCATTAACAGCATCTGCACATACACACACACACATTCACACCTATTATTCTATCATTTTCTTCCTGCATACAGTCCTCTTGCTGTGAGGACAAAAGCAATAAAACAAGAACACCTCACATGAACATTTTACACAATTTAGCTTCTCACAAAAACCTGTAGAGGCGAGAGAGTTTCTACCACCAGAGTCTAATGCCAGAAACTGGCTCTTGTAAAGATAATGACAATCACTTATCAACACAAGTTGTCACACAATGGTTCCAGTCTGTGTTTGAGGTAGACTTCTATCAGCAAAAAGTGAAGTTTGATCCATGTAATAACCAGATAAAATGACTCCTGCATTGAGTCACTTCACAGATGGATTTAAAATATATTAAAAACCAGAAGGGCCACAGCTGTTTAAAGTGAAACGCATCTGTGTTTCCTGTTTTTATAGTCTTCCTGGCCTGAGTGATGTTCTCGCTGCTCTGCAGCACAGCTGTGGAGCTCATGATAATACAGGATTCTGTGAGTGTCTGTACTGTGCAATAATGAAAAACACCCCATGCTGCGAGAGGAAATAGGAGATTTCATAATCCGTCTGAGGCCTTGGCCCTGGCTGCTGGTCCATGAAGAGAGACTCATTAAACTTCTCATTAGTGACACACTGAGCTCCTGTAATGACTGAATGCCTATATAAATCACCTCAAACATGAAAGGAGGGACAACAACAATGAACTCCGATTGCATCCCGGCGCTGCCTAGCTCTCCGATAAGAGCATTTGTATTTGACAAATGGAACAATACACATCTGTTTACAGTCTGTGAAGGAAAAAATGGGGGGTTCCCTTCTAAAGTCTGCAACTCATCTGCTCAAACTGCTGCATGTATGAAGCCTCAAGACATTCTCACCTCTTTGCTCATGAATCTAATAAAAGCACCTCCTCATCCTGAGTGTACTGCAGCCTGATGGGAAATGGGAAATGTATATACAGTGGTGCGAAAAACTATTTGTCCCCTTCCTGATTTCTTATTCTTTTGCATGTTTGTCACACAAAATGTTTCTGATCATCAAACACATTTAACACATTTAGTCAAAGATAACACAAGTAAACACAAAATGCAGTTTTTAAATGATGGTTTTTATTATTTAGGGAGAAAAAAATCCAAACCTACATGGCCCTGTGTGAAAAAGTGATTGCCCCCCTTGTTAAAAAATAACTTAACTGTGGTTTATCACACCTGAGTTCAATTTCTGTAGCCACCCCCAGGCCTGATTACTGCCACACCTGTTTCAATCAAGAAATCACTTAAATAGGCGGTACCTGACACAGAGAAGTAGACCAAAAGCACCTCAAAAGCTAGACATCACGCCAAGATCCAAAGAACTTCAGGAACAAATGAGAACAAAAGTAATTGAGATCTATCAGTCTGGTAAAGGTTATAAAGCCATTTCTAAAGCTTTGGGACTCCAGCGAACCACAGTGAGAGCCATTACCCACAAAAACATGGAACAGTGGTGAACCTTCCCAGGAGTGGCCGGCCGACCAAAATGACCCCAAGAGCGCAGAGACAACTCATCCGAGAGGCCACAAAAGACCCCAGGACAACATCTAAAGAACTGCAGGCCTCACCTGCCTCAATTAAGGTCAATGTTCACGACTCCACCATAAGAAAGAGACTGGGCAAAAACGGCCTGCATGGCAGATTTCTAAGGTGCAAACCACTTTTAAACAAAAAGAACATTAAGGATCGTCTCAATTTTGCTAAAAAACATCTCAATGATTGCCAAGACTTTTGGGAAAATACCTTGTGGACCGACGGGACAAAAGTTGAACTTTTTGGAAGGTGCGTGTCCCGTTACATCTGGCGTAAAAGTAACACAGCATTTCAGAAAAAGAACATCATACCAACAGTAAAATATGGTGGTGGTAGTGTGATGGTCTGGGGATGTTCTGCTGCTTCAGGACCTGGAAGGCTTGCTGTGATAGATGGAACCATGAATTCTACTGTCTACCAAAAAATCCTGAAGGAGAATGTCCTGAAGGCCATCTGTTCGTCAACTCAAGCTGAAGCCATCTTGGGTGCTGCAGCAGGACAATGACCCAAAACACAGCAGCAAATCCACCTCTGAATGGCTGAAGAAAAACAAAATGAAGGCTTTGGAGTGACCTAGTCAAAGTCCTGACCTGAATCCTATTGAGATGTTGTGGCATGACCTTAAAAAGGCGCTTCATGCTAGAAAACCCTCAAATAAAGCTGAATTACAACAATTCTGCAAAGATGAGTGGGCCAAAATTCCTCCAGAGCGCTGTAAAAGACTCGTTGCAAGTTATCACAAACGCTTGATTGCAGTTATTGCTGCTAAGGGAGGCCCAACCAGTTATTAGGTTCAGGGGGCAATCACTTTTTCACACAGGGCCATGTAGGTTTGGATTTTTTTCTCCCTAAATAATAAAAACCATCATTTAAAAACTGCATTTTGTGTTTACTTGTGTTATCTTTGACTAATAGTTAAATGTGTTTGATGATCAGAAACATTTTGTGTGACAAACATGCAAAAGAATAAGAAATCAGGAAGGGGGACAATAGTTTTTCACACCACTGTAGTTAAAGTTATCTAACTTTTCAATGACTGGATATTCAAAAAATCTGTGAAAGGTCTCCAGCTGATCCAAAATGCTGCTGTCAGAGTTCTGGTGAGAGTTAGGAGGAGAGATCAGGTTTCTCCGTAAGAAATCCAGAAAATGAATTTAAATTTTACTTTTAACATAAAAACCCTGAAATATCAAGCTCCATTTTAATCCCTTTAGTCGTGTTGCTTTAGGCTAAGACTTCTGGTCGACATACTGACCACATTTTCTCTGCTGTCATTTCTCGCTGTTTGTTTTTACAGGTATTGCTGCTGTTTGTCCTCTCAGACACCAGATGTTTGAGGCAGAAGGTCACCTCCGTGCTCTGGTCCTGCTGAAGTTGTTATACCATGCTTTCCCAGGATGTGTTGAAGTGATGCTTCAGCACAGCTTGCTGCTTCCTGTGTTTACTAATTGGCACTTTATAATCTAGTAAATCAACTAAAATGAATCCACTGTCTACAAGTCTTGATTCTGGACCAGGTATTTACTGGATTTGTTGCGTTTATAGCACATTGAGATGGCTTTTGTTGTGAACTGGTTCTATTTAAGTAAACTGAAATGAAATATTGTTTTTTTTTTATTAGAAAGAAATGTCTAAACACTGACACTATTATCTGTAGATATCCAATTTAAAATAAAATCCAATTCTAAAGGAGTGCTAAGTCTCAGTTGGCTGCACATGTAAATATATCCTATCAGAGATCTGATGAACAGTCGCAGCACGACACCGGTTCAAACTCTGAAAGGAGGACAAATTCAGACACAAAATAAAGCCATCACGTTCTGAAGAATGCTGCATGTGTGTGTCTGTGTGTGTGTGTGAATGCATGTTTGTGTGGTCTGCATGCCTGCTTGGCTCTGCAAATGAAACTTTGTATGGACACTCTGATCAGTGCACCCCGTGGCTGGAGAGAAGCTGGGCTATGAATATCAATTTTGCATTCAATGCTGGCTGCTCCCCCAGATGCCCTACCTCACAGAAAAGGGAATCATCTTTCTGTTTGTGTCAGCGTTTACTAAGAGGCACTGCATGGCTCAAAGGAGGGACACTCCTTCACCTAGCCTTCTTACCTCAAGGACATGAACACTGAGTTTAGTGAGTCGTAGAAAAGTTGATAAAGTGGAAATGAGATGGTTGTCTAAGGGTGCAAAACATTTACTTAGATTATAGCTTTGGAAGTTAAACTGCAAACATGATGATCCATAACAAGTCTGAAACAAAATGACAAACATTGGCTGTACTTTATGTACTTCTTCTATTTTGTCAAATATAAGTTGGGCAATAAAAAACGTTTTTTTTTTATTGTTAATCAACTCATTATCTCTTGAGATTACATAACTAATCAGAACTTTATTTTTGCACTAATGTGACCCTCTGCCAAGGGTTCAGTGATGTAGAAGAACAGCACTGAAGAAACAACGGAAGCTGTAATAAAAAAAATCTGACCTGTGCATTAAAAATAATCAAGTAATGTTAAACAAGGAGCAATGCTAACATTTTAGAGCTGTCCACTGAAGAACTAAAGACCTCATCAAGAAACTCAAAAAAGTAGGCTCAGCTGCTTTTCTTTGAAAAGAGACATGAATAATTTTAAATATAACATGCACTTTATGCAGAAATGAAAAAAAAAAACCCGTCTACCTATTTTACACCGCCTTCCCAAGGTTGGGTTTTGGAGGTAAAAGGTCCAGAAGGACAGCCCTGACATCCCAGTCCTGTGACACTCCCAGCTCCTCCAAGAGGATCCCAAGGCATTCCCATACAGAGGATATATAATCCTTCCAACGAGTTCTGGGTCTGCCCTGGGATCTCCTCCTAGTGGGACATGAACAAAACACCTCCAAAAAGAAGTCAAACAGATGGCATCCTAGTCAGATTTCCAAACCAGCTCAGTTGACTCAGTTTCTACGTGGAGGACTAGTGGCTTTATGTGCTCCCCCAGGTGAAAGGGAGTCCCACCTAATCTATGAACTCAGCCACCCCATGGAGGAGGCTCGTTTCGGCCACTCAAATCTGGAATCTCATTCTTTTGGTGACAATCTAAAGCTGAATTATGAGAATCGACAGCTGCTTCAGACCCAAGCAGTGTCCTCATTACTAAAGATGAAGTCCTGATCTGTCAGTCCATCTCTTGCTCCATTCTACTGTCACTAACATCAAGATACTTGAACTCCTCCTCTATACTAATTCCAGCTATCGGAATACTACTGGTTAAATAAAAATGGTCACAATGTAAATCAGTTTTTGACATGGGGTTTGATCTTAATCTTAAATGACACCACCCAACCCATGCATGGAATTAATTTACCATCTTCTGTTGTAAACAGGTGAAACATGGAGTACACTCTAAAATTTAGAGTCTAAATGGATTACCAGTCCATCACAGGACCAACACAAAGACCCACAACCATGCACACTCTAACTTACCTTAACTGTCAACTTAGAGTCACAAAATGACATGCATACTATTAAACTGTGGAGGAATCCAGAGAAAATTCACACATGCACAGGAAGAACATGCAGACACTTCAAAAAGTGCCTGCTTAGCCAAGATTCAAATGTTCTTCTATTAAAGTGAGAGTATTACCCACTTCGCTGCCAAATGCAGCCTTACAGCATCAGATAAGTCAGAATATACGTATGTCCAATCACCACCTAGTATTCACATGTCAGCCTTTTCCACTTCACTGAGAAATTACTGTTGGCAATCACAGCTTGAGCTTCCACACACACTCACTGACAATGAAATAGAAGTCTTTTTTTTCCCTTTTTAATCATTTTTTGCTGATATGAAAATGCAGAATCCAGCAATTTCCTTTACAATTTATAGTTCTCAAACCACTTTAAGAAAAGCCCAATATTTATTAGAAGAAAATCCTGAAAATGTAAATGTAATCTGCAAACTCGACAGCATTTTTACAGCACTGCTCAATTAAATCTAGAACTTTACTCTCACCTCTTGGCTTAGAGGAAACGTGTTTAATTATCAAGGCTAAAAGTGAAGAATAAAGCCAGAAAAAGAGTGTGCTGTTATAGCAGTGAGAGCGTAGGAATAAACCAGAGAATCCATCGCTCACACTAGGCCCTCATTATCTGCTGTGACTCCAGGTCCTCAGTATTAGCAAACAATAAGAACTCTGCAGGACCATCTGCTCTGCCAGCAGTTATTTTAAGACTGAGTGAGACAGCCAAGAAGAAGAAGGAAGGAGGAGAAGATGTGCCAAGCTATTTGTGGATATAATAAAAAAGAAAGAGGGGCCAAGAAGGAATAATGCAATAGTTTGAGGACTTGAACTCAATAGAATTATAATATAATATGTTAAAGTAAGGTGAAAGCTATAAAAATTGCTCAAAAGCTATTTTTTTATATACTTGGGGTAAAACTGGTTGGAACTAAGTTGATTATGGATAAAACAAATAGCTTTGTATTTAAAGCACTTAAATTAAGTCAAAAAGATAAAATGTAATATAAAGACTCATAGTTGACATTGCTTTAAAACATTTCTGCAATTATCCAAACCTGCTTTGAATCCTTAAAAACTCAAGATAAAATTTAAAAAGTTTTAATGATTTTACAATGGATTACTCTCTGTTGTCCTACAAGGAATAGAACATTTTAATCCTGGTAGATTTTCTGAAAAACAGCTCTAAAAAGTATATTTTTTAAAGCAGAATTTTTCATTCCTGTTCCATATGACGTTCTTTTATTAATGTATTAATAACTCAGCATTTCCCAGTATTTACCCCATGTTTAAACCATCCTTCTTCCTGTTCTTGAGGGAACATCTTACCTTCTGTCTGATCTCCTCCTCCATTTTGACCGGGGAGCCCAGCTCAGCCACCTGTTTAACTCCGTCACTGGCAGCGCCGCCGTATTCCCACAGCACATAGTCTTTTGAATGGGAAGCTCCGATGAGAGCTGACCAGTGATTGGCCCGACCTGTGAAGTCCGACAGTAAAACACCTTAAATATTTGCATCTTCTCCTTTATTTCCCCTAAACATTGTATTTTTCTATTACAAATCGTATTTTTGACCCTTTAAAGCGATTATGCCTAGTCCTGATCCTCAATGGCAGCTATCCCTGTTAACACATCCGATTCAATGGATGGATTTCCTGTTCAGCGTGGTAAAGTCCTGTTAATCACGTTTGAGTCGAAGCAGGTGTTGAAGCAGAAAACCAACTAAAACATGCAGCTGCTCCAGAGAAAACTCTAGAAACTCTGAATATGGTTCATTTTTTTTGTTTAATTTTTTTTTTTTGACTGACAGAAAACAATCACTAGTGGAAAATATTTACTGAAAAAGCAGAAGTTTGTTTGCAGCTAAACAATAATTCTTTACTTCTGCAAACCACCTGCAGTGTGTTGCATCAGCGTCATGCTCTCTAACAATCTGTTGATTATTTCTGCTGCTTGTGACATTGTATGTGACGATCATATATGCCCCGGAGACACAAAACTGTGGATATGAATGCTTGTTCGAAGCCTAGACGCATACAAATCGTACAACAGCATCAGCATATAATGAGCAAACTGTGAGACAACTACTGCTGCATCCTTTACTCTGGGGACACAAAGTACAGCTCTTCATCATTTAATGTTTACAGGTCAGCTCCGTCTCCAGAAATGCCATACAGGAATGTCCTTGGTGCCTGATGATCCCACATTATTTCATCATGACCTCTGCTCTCATATTAACACCCTTCCAAATGTTTTACACCTATAACGCTCACTGATGTTGTATCCATCTGCTTTTACTTTAGAATAAATACATTTACATATTAATTACTAGTCTATTCAAGATGTTTCCAAAAGCTACTTCACACCTGATTAATGACCAAAAAATTACACTATACTAGATTTTTTGGGGTTAATATTTTTCTCCATTTATGAAAAAACCTTTTCCACATCATTCTGGCAAAAAGCTGAAATACCCACAGATGACAGGAGCCTACATTAACAATAAATCAAAATACAGATTTTCTTTAAGATTTGTGCACAGCTTGTATTTCTCATTAGTACTGTTCAATGTGCTCGGACATTCTCATTTTCACACACAATAAAAGTTTAATGTCATTAGAATGAGAATAAAGTGAGACAAATAAAAAACAAGGTAAAAATGTCTCCATTTAGGTTTTTGTTTCTGGAGTAAAAAGCAAAAATAGCCTGTTATGTTTTTGTTACATGACCCCCAATCTGAATAATAGTTGATGACTTTAAATCTCTGCTCAACACCCATTTATTCTCACTGATTTTAGTTTAAAAATTACACATAGATTATTTAATGCAAGAATTATGGATTTTGTTGTTACTTTTAAATAATTTATGTTTATTTTATTTATGTGGTATTTTATTGCTTTTGAGATGTTATTGACATAAAGAAGCTTTTGATAAAATGCTTTTAGCCTGGGAAACATCAGCAGCCCAAGTCTACGTCACACTCCAACCCCCTTTTTTTTTTTCAAATCCAGTAATTATAAGTTGGCAATTAAGAACAAAAAGAATATGTTTTTGTTATTGTTGTGAACAATGATTTGTTTTAAGAGGATAATTTCTGTAAGATCTCTCTTTTATTAATTAATCAGGCCATTCTTTGTCTCAATATCCCTTCAGTGTCCAAGCACACAACCATTACCTGGGCTGAATGCACCACTGCATGAATTAAAATAGGACAATACAGAAGAAAAAATAGAACTGTCAAGGTTATCGAGTCAGAAAGGAGAAAAATGGTCATTTGTATGGGGAAATTCAGTTTCAGTTTAAGTGTCAGCAAAGTGGTTCTCCTGCAAGTGAAGGACACGTGTTAAAAATAGAACAAAATGATGAAATTGCCTATTTCAGAGAGCAAAAGTGTCTTATGGCTTACAACAAAAATGCAAATTCAGGTCAAGAGAACAAAGATGGGGAAAAGGGCAGAACATTCACGGGTCTGAGTCGGTGAACAACACTGTCCGGCGCAATTTGTGCCATGTTCTAATAACTAGTTACCCAGGAAATGACTTTGTGCAAGGAGAAATCAATCTGCAGCACCCCAAGAGTCAAGATGAAACAGAAACCACACAGCTCGCTCGCTCGCCCTCTCCTCATCTCAAGAGTGTGTCTTTATGTATATGTGTGTGTGAGTGAGTCACCTACCAAGTACTCCCTACTTAAGTCAGTGAATTAGGGCATCTTTTGTTTTAAGGGTTTATCTTATTACATTCTAATCAGTTTATTGATCTGTCTGGCGAGGGGCTGATTTAGACAAGCGAGGCAGAGTAATCCGTAGGTCCATTCACATCCTGATAGTGTGCCTCAAGGTTATCCCCAGCCATAAAGATGGCACACAATACACACCAATGCTGAGCGTCATGTGTGAAGCCTAAACCAGGTGGGGTGATCATTATTTTTGGAGCCAAAGGATCAAATCAAGATTTGAAGACACATCAGTTTGTGAACTATTGTTTACCAAATGTTGCTTTAACAGGAATGTCTCTTTATTGTTGTAAATGCACATTTACACACACCGTTTGGTAATACAGACATTAGTTCAAACAAACTGTCTCATGCTAAACTGTAGCGGTTTATAAATTGTGTTTCAACACATCAGTTTGATTTTTTTTTTAGCAAGAGTGGTTTTAAATACTGGAAATTTGTCACCGCTCAGCATTCTCTCCACATCTGACTAGCCATGAGTATTGCTCTGGTCAGAGTCTTTCTGTTTCTAGAAACTGTGCATTAATACCTGATAGAACATCAAAATATTCCTTTAATGTAATATTAACATAAGGTAAAAGTGTTTCGTTTTTCTTCAAACGCCTCCATTTTTTTTTATTTTGTAAAGTTTTGTAGTGTATTTTTCAGGGAAGATCAGTCTTCAATAAAATAGGGACTAAAATGTGCTCCAGTGCCAAATAACTAGAATTAAAAGTTGTATATATACATCAGATAAACTTGTGTACAACAGATGAAATGAGCTTACGGGGATAGTCTTTGGGATGAATCTTCTCTGACCAGTTTCCGTAGAAGGTGACTCTGTACTTCGCTGTCCCACAGGCGCAACAATCAAGCAGAGGTTTATCTGTAGCATCTCCATACAGGGATTCTGCACAGATATGAGCATAGAAGGAGGGGGAGGGAGTGAAAGACCCAGAGAGAAATACTGAGGACCAAGAGATAACCGGAGTGGCTGCCTATTAGCATAAAGAGATATGAAGGATGCCTATCACACTGGAGATGAGGGGTTAAGAAAAGGAGGGAGGTGCAGAGTAATTCTGATGTGTTGGTGTGTGGCATCCAATGACAGACACAGCCAGGAGGAGGTCAAACTCTTCCACAGTAATCCATGTGCCAGAGCATAACAGAAAGAAGGAATGTTCCCGAATCAAAATTCAGACTAAAGAAAATCGTAGTTATTCAAAACGGAAAAAAAAAACAAGGCAGAAACTGTGGGGAGACCAATAGACTACCAATAGAACGATTGAAGGAAATGGAAATTTATGATAAATCACTGAGTCCATGTCAATTGGCAATGCCTACCTTTCTCGCACATACGCTTGGTGAGTGCACCTTCATCTTGGAAATAGATTATCCTTTTCTGCACAATGCTTGCCCTGCACAGAGTGAATAAAAACAGAAGAAACTGTAAGAAGCAACTCTGTTTGGGCTGCATCAAAAGCAAATTAAGACATAAAGGCCAAAAGTGAGAATGAATGATGCAACAAAAGGTTGGAATTATGAAGAACATTGTGTGTTGCTTTAGTCAGTGTAAAAAGTAAGAAAATGGTCTTCAAGATAAATTCTGGCAGATTGAACATACCCAGAATTCTCTAGTAAATCCTTCTAATTAGTAAGTATATCTTTGCAGAAACTATTAAAACCCATAGGGAAATTTACAAATCATTAAAATGGAAGCATTCAGTCTCTTACACAGAGATGAAAAAACACAGAGCAGCACTGAGACATGCAGATTCATTTCATGAAGCTAAAAGAAAAACAAACATTGCAAAATATTCTACAATTCAACTGAGGCTGAAAAGGTTATGCATAGAAGTACATATTATACTATGAGGTGGATTATGCAATGAGTCCAAAAGTACAGTCTGACAGGCCAACAGTTCTCCAATGAGAGGCCAAGCAGAGGGGAGACGCTGGATTGAGCTGTCTCTGAGGATCCTTCAGCTCTGTGGAGGGCTCTTGGCATGTAAATTGGTCACCAAAAAAAGAAAAAAGGCCAGAAGATTTAAGAAAACAACAACAAAAGACAAGCCTCCAAGGACATAAATTATGCACAACAGCAACCCCAATGAGGGGGACCTGGATCAAGGTGTAAGGGTAATGTCTAGTCAGGTGGGCTGTGTCCATCTGGATGGTTTGTGTATTATTTTTCATAAAATAAACTCTGCTGTGTCATGCTGAGGATGACTCGCTTCTAAAATTAAAGAATTTAAAAAACTTTGTGAGGGTTTTGAATTAAATTAAATAGTTTATTGTTATCCTGTAAACTTTAACTACACAACTTCTTTGTAAATATGTATTTTAATATTACTAATCAAGTTTACTGCACAAACCTGAACTATAATTGGATTAAATAGGAATTTATTGGGTTGTTTTTAATTAAATTGGATATTTATTCTGACTGTATCGGCATCTGCCAGAGCAACAGAGTAATATAGTAGCAAACTGGTGTTATAGACAGGGGTGCACGTACGTAACTCATCCGCCAGTGTGCATATGCACCAGTTATCATGCGCGTGCACCAGATCCCTCTGCCCAAACGCACCTTTGCGGACCGGTGCTGTCGCAGTCCCAATAACTCACACGGCACCAGAAGCTTGTTGACACACACACACACATATACACTCCACCGCCGACACATATATGCTGCACCACCGATACGCTCCCTGCATTGCTGACATACACATGAGCTGCACTGCTGACATGCATGCACGCTGCACTGCCAACATACACACTCACACACACCGCGATGAACTCACGGTGACGTAGTGCGGACCAGACATTGGCTCCAGGTTCTCCCTATAGTTCCTTGATGGAAAAATTACATGCACCCCTGCTCGACATTCATCGGCCAGTGATACACCTGTTAAAGTGCCCATGACATCGGTTTCTGTCTTTTCTGACTTATCTATCATGTTGCAACGTTGAGTTCTCACCTTAAACCTGCCAGAAAGAGCAAAAAACGGCGTCCATCTGTCTCCTAGTCCAGCCAGTGAGAAGCTCTTCCAGATTTCAGACCCAGGTTTCAAACAGTTTTTTTCACTCCAGCCCGCTATGAGGTCATAGTGGTCCGGACTTGCTTATATGGTAAATTCTCCTCCCACATGCACGTTCACGACAACTGGAGCGAGGCAGTGCCGCCGCCATTGCCCATAGACCGTGTAGTGTTTAGTTTCAGTTTCGTTTCTCTTTCACGCGACGGCACTGCCCCCTGCTGCAGCAGAAGTGTCAGGCTGCCAAATAAGGAGAAACCCAGCAGAACCGGAAGGCGGCGCTTTCTTTTGATCTCTGAGTTGCTCGTTAGGAAATAATTACAGCGTATTTTGAGTTATAATGGTGCAACGCTAATCTAGAGGCATCAAAGATTACACCTGTTTAATATAAAGTGATTTAAATATGGAGTCACAGGCACTTTAAAGTGCTTGTTAATGTATTGTTACACACAAACAGCTAATTGGCCAATCGCATGGCAGCAGCTCAATGCATGTAGACGAGCTGAAGACAACTTGCTGAAGTTCAAACCAAGCATTAAAATGGGGATAACGAGAGATTTAACTGACTTGAATGTGGGTTAATTGGCTGCTCTAAATTGTCACTAGCTGTGAGAGTGTGTGCAATTGGCTGTTAGTCTTATCTGTCTCTATGTGGGCTTGCAACCTGTCCAGGGTTCGTCCAAACACCACTGGAGAAAGGCACCAGCTCCCCACAACCCTGCACATGAACAAGTGGGTCGTGGAAATGAAAGTGGAATGGGAGAGTCTATATTATAGCTAGTAAGGTGCACCAATAAAGTGACCATAAAGAGTTCTTTGTTGTGGAAACAATAGTTCCTATTGTCATAAAGGAAAATGTTTTTTTTAAATGGACCATATTCTGACAAATACTTCCCTAAACATTACTGATGGGGACTTTGAGACTTTTACTAAAATTCATCACCAGTCTCTCTCACATTCACTACTGTGGAGTGCATTATTGCTGTGTATTTAATATTATGAATTGACCATGATAGCCCCTCATAGTGTGGATGAAATCACTGAAGGTAAGCACCACCATCTCTAATTGTTCACGCTTTAATTCAATCTCACCCCAATTTCACAGATCTCCATGAGAGGGAGGAGCACATTCTGCCTCAGCGCTTGCCCACTTTCCTGGGCTGGCCAGACAATCAGGCAGAGTAATGCTTATTTAACATCCAATTTAAATTCTATCTCACTTTGCTGGATCCACACCACCGCAGATCCCAATCATCCCAAAGGAGCACTGATTTCAATGTGTGTGTCTGTATGTGTGTGTGTGTGTGTGTGTGTGGCTTCGGGGGTGGGGTGTGTATCAGAGCACTAAAAGAGAATAAAACTGAGGGAAAATTATGGATATTTTTTTCTCAAAGTAAAAAATAATAATTATTAAGTTTTATTTGCTCCAACCTTAAAGCCATACTCAGTAGCCAGGTAAACAATGTAGCTTTTAACATTTTTTTAAGCCTCTTAACAACATTCCAACATAATATAGCCATAAATATATTGTGAAGGTTAAAAAAAACCCGAAAGAAATCAATAAAGTAGTTGTCCCGCAGTTCTCTAAAAACTTCAGCCAATCCTATCATTCGGACCGAACGATAGGATTGGACAATCCAGCTGTCTGTCTGCCGCATTTCCTCACTGCTTGGATTGGCATTAATCCGCCCGGACACATTTTGGGGCAGAACATCCCGGAAGTGAAAGTAGAAGTAGGACAGAGAGCCGGCGGGTGATTTCATTTTAAGATAAAAATACCAGAGTCCCCCCCAAAAAAACACCTTTTCAGCTAGCAGAAAACTAAAAACGTTTGGAGGTGAAAAGAGGAAAAGCTGGGGGAACATTTCTGTGGCTGGAGTTAGACTCTGCTTTGTCACCTTTGCAGTGGTCCTATGTCAGCGGGAGGCTGGCGTATGGATTTTACCCGACGGGAGGGGTGAGTTCACCGAGACGTGTTTCTGTAAAATAGCTAGTGAGACCTCGTTTGTTTACCTGGCTACTGAGTACAGTATGGCTTTAAAGGGATGTGTTGGTCATTCTGAAGTGGAATTCTCCCAGTTATTAAATAATTGATCTACAGTGAGGCCCTACACACTGGTAACGTCACGCAAAGCAAACAAAGTCTCCAGAAACAGGATGAATCCTCTGACCAGAGCAACACTCATGGCCAAATTGAATGAGGCACTGCCACATATTGGTGAGTTGTCTCATTTACAAGTATTTAAAATCATTCTTGCTCAAAAATGTCACACAGATGTGTTAGAATGCAATGTTACCTGTCTTTAAACCTCTAAAACTTTGGATTTGTTTGTTTAGTTTATGCTGTTTGGACATTGTTTGGTTGGAACAAACACCAATAACTAAATAAACAGTTTAGACTATTTTTCTCTGTTTGTCCATAAATTTAAACTACTAGTTTATAAGTACTGTAATGCACATTTAATTCATGATTGTATTAATTTCTAGAAAACTTTTTTATCTTTAATGTGATAATGGACATGAATGTCCATGTGTTTCAGCTAATCACTAATGTACTCACACTACCTATTGAAGCATCACATTGCCCTTTACTCAAAAGGAAAAATAAAACTAAATTGCCTCTTACCTACAAATGGAAAGACAAAAGTCTGTGACAACTTTAATGACTGCAGTGCTGGAAATATATACTCAAGTGTCTCATTCTGTTCCTTCAGACCAACAAGGATGCAATCAAGTCCCTAGATTTGACTCTAACAATAGCCTTTGATTTTAGCTGTAGATGTACTTGCCTTCTTTAAATGTATGCTGATTTTATTATAGTGCCCCTAAAAGAACATAAAAATTACAATGCAGAATCAGATGATTTGGTATAAAGTCAAAAGTTAAGATGATTAAGCGACATTTTCTAAGATTTATTTTTAATTAAAAGCAATAGTTAAAACTTCTAAAGTAAACTAATCATTTCTGCCACTCAATACAAATGAGATCAGGGAGTCGTGGTACTGTAAAGTTCCCAAGAGTTTCCTGACTACAACTATATGGTCCAAGTCTGCTTAGGGGACACCAAAGGTTTTACAATATGGAGATAAAGGATGAGTCCTGGGTCTGCCCTAAGGGCTTTTAAGTTGGGTTCAAACTGTGACATTTTTGGCCATCTTTAAAGAAATGCCACACTGTGCAAGCTCCGTTCTCATCATCCTCATCTGTGGTCACTCAGAGTCGAGTATGACTGTCCTCCATTTGGGTCCTTGTAGGTCTTCAGGTGGGTCAAGACTAGAGTCCAACCTTGGAGCCACATTTTTTATGCAGTAAGGGCATAGATGAGTGGTGGTGCGTTTGGTCGTGGCAGCCCTCTCCTCCAGAGTCTGTGGCTGCTGAGGCACACTGGAGGTCACCATTAGGCAGTGCAGCGCCTTTACAGACCTATCTTCTCCATGTCTCCCTGCTGTTGGCCATTTCTGCTCAGTTCTTAAGGTCAAAGTGGCACTTTTTGATGTATATCTCGATTTTCTCCATAGAGCATGTTTCCAATGATGAGCTAGAAAACAAGCACTAGCTCTGAAGGATGACAGTCTGGCATATGGATGACATCACCTACACATCTGAGCTAGTGCTGATCTATGGTGGAAGTGATGGAGGAGGGAATGTTGGCTTCTACCAGTATACTTGAGTTGATGCACTAGTCCAACCAGCTGAGTGGGGATTTTTGAAGGAAGCCCTGATGTGCCTCTAAAGCCCTCTAGTGCCTCCTGTACTATATGTGGTCCATGTTTCTGAACCATACAGAAGTGTAGGGAGCACAAACACTTTGTAAACCTGGATTTTTGTCCTGATCTGGAGGTCGTTATTTTCAAAGACCCTTATTTTTAATCTGGCAAAGGCCCCACTGGCCTCACTGAGGCGATGTTGTATCTCCACACCAATAAAGAGCTTTGAATGACAGAAGGCTGCTTACGGAGTGTAAATGTTCCATGTTTTCCAGTCTAGTATAGTCAATGGATGTAATGGACATAGTAAGAGATGTAACGATGATATAACCTCAATATTACAAACTCCAGATACCCAGACCCATGTCACACTACAATAAGATTTATTAGATGATTTATTAGAACTGTGCAACTTCTGTTGCTGCAGAATTGCATTAGAAACATCCAACAGAATCAGTCAACAATGAATGAAATTAAGTGTTGATGTTCTCGCTCTAAAGAGAAGGGACGGGAGATGAGGAAAAAGAGACAGCTGGGAAAGAATTTAAATTGTGACTGAAAAAGATGTCAGTCACAGCAGCAGTCAGACTGCATGATTTTTCTAGAAGACTTTTGACAATGTTTGAATTTTGTCATCTTTGATTATGAGAGCGCTAAATGAGCTGTTGTGAGCCTGTCGCACTGAACAACCACAGACCACCAATTCAAGCTCATGACTGAAGGTTTTACAGGACATTCTTTCTTAACAAAATAAATCTAATCAATAGAAGGAGCTAGAAAAGCGGTATCTTTAGTCTGAGAACCTTAAAAGTTTCACTCAGTTCCTAGTTTATTTACCAACTGTTCTTATTTTTTAACAGGATAAAGCACAAAGGGGACCATTTTTTTTTTGACTGAAAGTGATGCAACTAACTCTAATCCTAAAAGCAAGATCATCGCATAAACTATTTAGAAAAAGGGATCAATCATTTTTCCATTGGAAATCATCACCAGATTGACTTGTTTCTGCGAACATTAGTTGTGAGATCTGTTCTGGGAACAGTAAAGTAACATTGCAAAACTGCACTCCAGAGCGGTTGGCTTATTGTCATCTAAAAGTAATAACATCTTGCCTCTGAAAATAATGGCAATAAAAAGGCATGCTGCATTTTGCAAAGCTGCAACAGACTTTGGTTGGCTGACTGGGACGCACTGACATTGTGGTCAGTTGTGCCGCAAATAGAATTACACACTCCTGTTTGTTGATGGTGTCTTTCAGACCAATGACATGTTTTCAGTGAGCGTGAAACAATGACTGCCAGTAAAACTGAAAAATACATTAAACTGAAGTACATTCACTTAAAGCAAAATGCTTTTCTGATAGCAGAATTTTAAAAATATATTGCTAAAAAAGTGGAAGTCTTTTTGTAAGAAAAGGCTATTTATCTGACCAAGCATCAGTCCATGAGAAAGAATGAAAAGCTGACAAAAAATTGGGCATATCCACAGTCATTTGAACAGTTGCCTTTTAAAACAGGATACATTTAGCAATATTAGAAAAATTACAGCAATACTGCACCTTATTGCAACCTATAAAAGATGAGAAAATATCATTTTAATTCACAACATTTTTTGTTTTAAGCTGAGGCTTAAAAGTAACATCTTTTTACTTTATTTAAATTACAAATAACCAAACAGCAGTGTCATACTTTTAGCACTGACATCAATTTTGGCACTGTTTCCGGCAGTAATTAATTATATCTAATCCAAATAATTTGTAAGTGCTCTCAGCCAGATGGGGCCTCTACGACACTGACCAAAACTATTAAATCAAGAAAAAACTGACCGCAAAACACTGCTGTAAATCTGAGCTGTGTTTTAGCAACAAAATGAGCTTCTTGATATAGAAATTACACGCACATCAATATTGAAAAAAATATCTATTTCTATCTGCCTGCCTCTGTGCTGTAGATTTTGACAGAGAATATGGATTTTCCAGCAGAAACTGAGAGATGGTGAAGAAAGCCTTGTGTCATTTCACTGAATCATATAAGAGAATTTAAAATAGATTGTGAGCCTTTTGAAGTCAGCACTCTGAGTTTAAGAGGTTGAATGAGTACCCTCGCCTGACCCTATCATCATGAACAGACCGTACACAAAACCATACCACCGAGCTCAGTCTTTCCATCTGAAAGACAGCAATTGCCCATCAATTATACCGCTGCAAACCACTTTCAAATAGCAAAACTCAGGCTACATCAGTCACAGAAGCTTTCAGAAACGCTCGCTATTTCATGACCAGATCTTTTTTTGATAACCACAATATTTTACAGGCATGCGCCCTGACAAGCGGTGACGGAGCACTTTGGGGTACATGAGGTGAAATTAAAAACAAACATTTACCCTGCTGCCTGTGGTGGTAATGAGTTTGTCTTTCATAAGGTGGTCTCTGTGCAAGCGTTTTGCATCTGCTCCCCTCATGCATACATATGTTGATTGTACAGTATGTCTTTGTGTAACATGCTTCCTCTGTGGGTTGTTTAATTACCCTGCGACACAGCTTAGAAAAAACTCCATCTACCTCAAAGATACACAAACTCAAGTCTTTTTTTCTTATTTTTAATCAATGAAAGAGTTGGGACTTTTGTATTGTTGCAGAACAGAGGCACAGAACAACCTTGTCATCATTATAATTGCCTTGCAGGTAGGGTGAAGACCTAAGACAAATACCCACTTGCAGGCTGTAATTACGACTTTCACTGGCATCTCTTTTTGAACCATAAGCCTTTGTCCCTACTTCTTTCCTGCTCTGGTATCACACACGTTTCTTTCTACTTTGAATGCACTGCCATACGTCTGAACATTTTTTGTGCTTTACTCTTTACTGAATGTGATGCCATCACCCCACTAGTCTCTGTGGAGAGAGCACATGGGTCAAACTGCATGAACCTTTGTCAGAAAAGTATGATAACACCTTCGAGCATAGTGAAGATGAAAACAAAAGGAGGAGGATAAAAGTAAAGGAGGGAGCAGGAATGAAAAAAATGACAGAATTGCAGGTAGAGAACAGAAAAGCTTAGAGGTTGATGGAAGGGTTCATGTACCGGAGGAACCATGGAAACCACAGACACAGAAACAAAGAGAAACATAATATTCAAATAAGCCCATTACTATTTTTTATCATCCGTTTTGTATTATCATACAAAACAAATGAAGAATTGAGTGCATTAACAGCATCGCAGGAACAAAGAAAACAAGTTTTCTGTCATAATTCTGCTTTAACTTCTGTAAGCAAGTTGATTTCCAACTGCAATGGTGATTGGTGTCAGTCAGCTGAATCACAGATAAAAGTGCAGAAAGAATAAACATCTGATAAAACCATATCCTTATGAATGTTTTTAGCTTGGGTAAAATATAAAACTATTTTACAGTTTATGTAGAAATTCTACTGTAAATGCTAGCTCCACTCACAAACCCATAGAGATTCATTAAAGCTGGAGGACGAGCTAGACAAGTTTAGTTCAACAGCTGAGAACAAAATGTATCACATCATGCCAAATCAACCTTAGCAGAATGACTTTCTCTGAATATCTGTTACCAGGAAGAGCTTAAATCATCAGTAAAAATATCATGTTGTGTGAAAATATTTGTGAAAAGGGCATCAACCAAAACAGACCTTCTGAATACAATCTGATGGCAGAATTTATGATGAACTTCTGATAGGGAACAAACCTGAGAGGAATTTGGCTTAACTGAATATTGGACCATATATTTAAGTAGGGATGTCCCGATCCGATCACGTGATCAGAAATCGGGCCCGATCACGTGATTTTAAACTCAATCAGAATCGGACATAACCTCCCGATCCGGACTTGTTACTATAATACAGAGTTTTGTCCACATGCGCCCCGATACAGCAAAATAAAAGCACCCGGGACTCTCCCTCCCCCTGAACAGACCTGGGGGAGGTGGCGAGGCCGGCTACCGCTCGTCACCCTACCTGCAAGGCAATTATGATGATGACAAGATTGTTCTGTGCCTCTGTTCTGCAACAATACAAAAGTCCCAACTATTTCATTGATTTAAAAAAAAGGAAAATAAAAGACTTCAGTTTGTGTGTCTTTGAGGTAGATGGAGTTATTACATTATTTTTTAACACATCTATAGTTAGGCAGTGACACAGAGCTAGACACAGACCTCTTGACTCCACACAGAAACAGCAACACGTGCAGCATGACATCACTTTGTTGGAGAGATGCTATCGGTTAAACGCCGGGAAAGTACAGAAGCAGAAAGCGCAAGAATGTTTGCGGTCTGGAGGTATTACAAAGTTGATGACAACATTGTAAAAGTATCAGATCGGGACTCGGTATCGGCAGATACTCAAAATCAAATAAGTCGGACTCGAGGGCAAACAAACCTGATTGAGACATCCCTAGATTTAAGGTTCATTTACCCGCAAAAGCACACTAACAAATCAACTAATCAAGTTTATATTCTTTAGGTCTTGCATCACATTTGACCTCTAATATTATAGCTTAATAGGCAATTTCAACAGTATATATGTACTTTTTTAAAAGAAAATAAACAATTTGAAGCAGCCTTCTGGAGGTTTTGTGCACCAAATTCATTCAGGATACTAAATCTATTCCTGACAAGTTTGACAAATTGCAACAGTTTTAATTACCAAACCATTACTTTTAAAATTAGACATTTTGGATCCCTCAAATATATATACATGCTGCTAAAAATGCATGAAAAACTATAACTCATAGGCTGTAACTGATTGCCGAATCAGCGTCTTAAAATGAGTAAATGTGCTGTTTAATTAAACTGGATAAATCACAACTCTCATAAATTCAGTTTAATGACTGAGACCAAGTTAAAATCTAGTAATAAAAAGTAGAATAGAAAAATAAAAATTGTAGCTCACTGTCATTTATAGTCAATCACATGGGTTTCATTAGTTATCTGAGTTAAGGTGCGAGGTATAGCAGCATGTATCTAATGATGAATCTGAGGATGGTTCAGCATCTACTGCTGTATACAAACTTGAGAAGAACACAGCCGGTGCCACTAGGGGGCGCAGTCCAAAACACCTGGATACTGGCTCGCCTGCGGGGGGTGCTCTCCGTCACCGCTGGAGGACAGTTGGTCATGAACTGTGTCTCCTCCTCGTCAATTATCTGTAAAGCAAACACACGAAGAAGTCAGTGGTCAATAAAAACCTCATCAGACAAACCTTTAGCTACACCCACGTGTTTTATTTATTAGATACCAAATAAATTCACAATTAAACCTCTAAATTATTGGAAAGGGAAACTCCAATCAGTCTTACATTTTAAAAACACATCAGCAGAGTGTTAAATGTAAGAATCAATCATTGGAGATCCGTTAAAAAGACTCCTAACTCAGACCAGCTATGTGGGGTTCTGCAGCATCTCTTCAACCTTAGCCTGACCCAAGAGAAGGTTCCAGTTCTGTGGAAAACACCCTACCTTGTTCCAGTACCCAATACATTTCATTCATCTGTCCTCAACAACTATATGCCTGTTGCCCTAACATCACACATCATGAAAGTCCATGAGAGTGTTTGCAGCAAAATGTTGCAAATGATTTATAATCTTTTGTGGAGTGTGCAATCATATCTGTAGTCATCTGCTGCCTGGCATCAGAGCCAACAATCATAAAGAGTTGAACAAGTTGTTAAAGAAGTCTGTCTCTGTTCTGGCGACTGCTCTGGAGCCTTTAGAGGTGATTGGACAAAGGAGGATGCTTCATAAAATGAAGAATATGATGGACAACTCTGAGCATTAACACAGTAACTCAACAACAGTGTCTTCAGTCAGAGGCTTCTTCAGATCCACTGCCCACAACCATTTTTAATGATTCTTTGAAAAAACCTAAATGAGTTACTGAAAAATCTAATTGTATCTGTATTTTTTTTCTTTCTTCTATTCTAACTCAACAAGGATTGGGACAGTTAAAGGTACGACTTTGGTGTCAACACAAAAAAGAGAAAAATCTATTCATGTGTGATGAGATGCAATAGAATAAATGTTAGTCAGAATCACTCATTTTTCTTTTTCTTGTCATTTTAGCACATCCAGTCTACGCACCAACTGTTCACTTAATCCATCTAATTATGTGACAGGTTCTATTATTACCAGGAACTGAATAGTATTTATTGGACATTTACTGTTGTGACTGAGTGCATTGTGTCTATCATTTAACAAAGTCACAAGATACACCATCTGCAATTAAGCAGCTAGAAAAAAAAAGGTTGGGAAAAGATGTGTTTAAAAGAGAAAAACAGGATTCAATTTGTAATGTTTCTTTAAAAGTTTAGGTTTTTGTGAATATGTATCTCCCTTTTCTCTGTGCCCCTTACTGGACAAAGCAGTTAAGAAAATAGATGGATGGTTACCCCAAGGGACATTAAGGCACTCTCAAGCCAGCCAAGAGACCTCATCTCTCCAGCTAGTACTGGGTAAAACTGAGCCTTCCTTTATGTGGAGGATGTCCAAAATATCTTCCCTTGGAGGTGTCTGGAAGACATCCTGAACAGATGTCTGAATCACCTTAGTGGATTCCTTTCAATGCAGAAATATTCTAATTCTGCTCAAAGCCCCTTTCGAACAAGTCTGTTCCTCACTTTATTCCCATAAGTGAGCCCAGCCATTCAGAGGAATTTAATTTCAGCTGTTGTATTTGTGATGTCATTCTTGAGGTCCTTACTCTTTGTGTGCAGTGTAGGACTGTAGATTGACTGGTAAATTGAAAATCCATCCTGTGGATCAGCTCTTTCCTCACTACATGACATTGTCTGCAGTGCATCTGTACATATGTTCCTTCTCACTGCCTGTTAGTCACTCTGTTGCTCTATAATCATTCATAAAACTTAAAAATATGACACTCTAAACATCTTTGTTTTTTCTAGGGTTGCAAAACACTGCTCATCCGTGACAACTTCTAAAAATCCTGCATACTTGACTTGGTATATTACTGGAGCTGCATGATAAACTCTCGCTGCACACCTGAGATACTGAACATCTCACTGAACTGAGCTGAACATAAAATCAGATGAGCTGTGCAGGTGAGCTCATATTCACTGCCCAGAGACCAAGGATCTATCTGATATGAAGTGACATCAGGGCAGTGAAGACGAGGAACTTTCTCACTCCATAAAGCCGTCAGCAGAGAATTTCCTTTGTCGTACCATGTTATGAATGAGTTCCCTTTGAAAGTCTCAAAGTGTGTGTGTCTGTGTGTGTTCCAGTCAGTCAAAGACGGGAGAGTGAAAAGGGGAATCTGAGAGCGGTGTGTGTGTATGTGTGTGTGCATTCACTTCATGTGTATGTGGCCTATCTTGGTCTGACGGATTACACCCCCACTTTCCTCCGTGTTCCCATGGTTTCTAAAAGGCATCCTGAGCCGGCCTGCCAGAGCCACAACACATGTTGAAACCAGTGAAGTCTCATGCAAATGTGTTCAACACCATCGACAAAAAGAGGACACCAATTTGTTGCAGAATGACCCATGACCCTTTTCCCTTATTGTCTCATTTCCAAATCATCAGATTTGACTGGGATTGTTGGGAAAGCAGGGGGAAATGTGCATAATTCACACAAAAAATACATTTTATGTATGTTGAAAACATATTGACCTGCTTGTCTGGTTCTAACTATAAAATTCAATGTGAAATACTGTGGCGATTTCAGAAATGTGAACAGAAAAGACACGTTTTCTAAGTAAGTGTCAAAAGCCACACCATTCTGATGATTTCGCTCCTTATATAGCCACATAACAATTGGCCTTTTCTTGTTCTATTATCTCACCCTGCTGAGAAGTAATGTCTCATCAGCCATTGCCAACATTCCCTGCTGGTTTCTGTTCTCGCCAAAAAAACATACATACACACACAGTGGCAGCTGACCTCCCGAGAGAGCTCAATAAAAGTGCTTTTCATCAAGTCAGGAGCTGCTCTGAGATGGATGAGATGGGGCACACCAGCAGATTTCAAATGAGCTCTATGTTAAATAAAACGTCACGTCTTTGTTGCAGAAACTTTCTCTTTTTTTCATTTGATTTTTTAATGCCTTAAAAAGCATCTGTTTGTGTGTTTTCAGAGTACCCAAACATAGAATATTTTTAAAGAGTGATTCAGCAGGTGATGCCAGACTTCACGTTATTTATCCTGCTCTGTCACACACACTGCTTTCAATGAGACAGGGGATCGTCTGCTACTTTGAAAGAGATTTTTAGCTTTTAAAACCCTGACAGAAGTCTAATCAGCAGCAGGTCCTGCATTTTTGCCCCAACATCTAAAAGGATAACACATCTGTCTCTATCATCCATCTTTTCTCTGAGCACGCCATACGCATTTAAAACTGCAAAGTCCTTCTCTTCCACACTCCTGATGTTAAGAACTACACACAGTTCTAACAGCTAACAAACTGCAAAGAAAATACAGGAAAAAACACTTAATATATGAGGTGCAAATTGGATGAAAATAAAATGGCAAAGTTCACAGCAAGTGTGACATCACAGCAGTATGATCAGAGCAGCCTGAGGACTGCTGTGTGACTTCCCTACAGGCTCTTTTAATAAGGATTGTAAGTGAAAACAACAGACTGCATAAAAAAGGGCAACACGTGCAGATTAGCAGCATTTCATAGCATAGTAAATATACAGACATAAAAGTGCAGATTTGGAGGAAAAGAGCTGAAGGTGTTTTATTAATATAAAGGTGGTCAAAGAAAAAAACACAAGGCTGCAACATGAAGATGAAGATAAAATCGATGGTGGAAGTAAAATAGTGCATGCAAAAGACAGTGGGTAATCTGACAATGTGCAGAAACTACTTATGTAGGGATGAGTGGTTGCAGAGGGAGAAGAGCTCTCTAACGGATGCAGGTAATATGTGGGTAATGAAACGAAGGCATGAAAGCTGAGGAAGGCAGTGGATGCAAAGAGGCAGGCAGTGACAAAAAAATACTAGAACTGACTAAGTGCAATATAACTAACAAGTACAACCCCACAAAAAACATACAACTTTAACTTTGTCAAAGTTTGACAAATAGCTTTTAATGGGTTTCTTATTCACCTTCACACACATTCATGCAGCCTCTTTTTCTCTATCATACTTATTCACACACCACTGAGCCCACTGGGGTTTGTCAGTATTCTAATGCTAAGACCAGAACCACAACCTGCAGTCCAGTACTGGCTCAGTGCTACAAGTTTCTTAAAACTGACACCTCAATTTGATTTAAATAAACTTTCATCTAAACCCTCCTAACTCTCACGCCTACTGATCATTTCTCTGACACCATTCCTAACCCTGAATTATAATTACTGAGGTTCCATACATTTGTTCATTATCACATTAGCATACTGTGTGTGCACCACTTTACCTCCCTTCTCTCTTTTTTCTTTTTGAACTCTTGGCTCCATTCCAATCTCACTCCCTCCTTCCTTTAGCATTCAGGCTGAACCTGGGTTTATAAAACTCTAATTAGCCTCTGAACTACTTTAATTGTGCACTTCCTACATGCATGCTTGCTTGTGGATGTATAATTAAACTCTGCATGTCTTTATGTCAACAACCTGGGAAAGAAAAGCAATCTGAAGATGAGGATTGGCTTTTCTTATATGCTAAATCAAGCCTTTAAAGATGAGGGGAAGATAAAATAATCACAGTCTGACATTTAAAGGTAAAAGAGTCTCATGTGCTGAGGTCCAAAGGAAGGATGGTGTTGACATTACAGCTATGGTGTTACCTAGCTTTCTCTAATTAAAATTTATCACTATGGAAGCAAAACTGGGTTGACCTTTTTAATATAACTACTGTATACCAACAGCCATGCATGAAGCCACCTTACCTGGAAATTTCCTGCATAGTCCTCGTCTCTGTCTCCCTCTGCGCCCTCCCTCAGGGCAATAAGTGTGAATCCTCGGAAGTATGACGGGCTGGATGCTGTCAGACTCACTATGGGAGCAAAAAGAGTGATAGCATGCATCAGTGAGGTAAATTACAAAACACAAAGTGTTAGACTGTAGTGTGTAACAGTTTGAAATTCCATCAGAGGATAAGATCTTTTATGTTTTCTTTGAACTAAGGTCTTAAACCTTTAGCATGATGGAGCAGATGTACTGTTCAACAGATTTACTGCAACAATATCTATCTATCTAGCTATCTATCTATATCTAGTATAGTCTGCAGGCTGGAAGTTTGATCATTTAAGTGGTTTCTTTTTTCCTTTGGGTAAATTTAATATAGCTCTTTTTTAATAAAAATGTCTTTAACAACATTAAAACCTTGACTTTTCATATATTCCTCATTTATTGTGGGCATTACTTCACAACAAAGAACCTAAAAACAAAACTGATTCGACCAGAACTTTAATTTATTTAAGTTTCGTGGACTAGAAGGGGGGGGAAGCCTTTAGATGACAGAACAGATGACATTTGCTGTGCACTTTTTTTACTACATATAAGTAAACAATTAAAGAAAAACAACTGGTACAAATAAACAAAAAATATCTTAGAGAATTAATAAATCGACGTTATTGAAAATGATTCAAAAATGCCTAAAATGATAGAACTTTATCACTTCATCAATCCTGTTGCTAACGCACTGAGAGTAAATAGCGCAGGAAGTTCTTCTCTAAGTTTTCTGCTGACTGCTCTTACCTCTGTAGGTGCTCCCCGGCTGGTAGGACTCCGGGTCTCCCTCTACGCTGAGCCGAAACTCGTTGTTGACCTCCTTCCGGTTGCTCTGCGCCCGCAGAACCCGGCTACAGTAGCTGTCCGCCTTCACCGCTCTGTCGGAGGGCTCCTCGGTGAACGCGAACGTGTTGGCCGCCGCGGAGGAGACGAAGCAGAGCAGGAGCACGAAGCGCGGATCCAGCCCTGATGCTGACATGTTGCTGCTCTCAGATCAGCGGGGACGTGGAGGTTGGTCTGAGGGAAACACACAACTTGCTGAAGTGGACTTGTGCGCTGCTAGCAGGGCAGATCCATCCTGGTGTGAGTGAGAGGAAGAAGAGGAGGAGAAGGAAGAGGACTGACTGACTGGGATGTGCTGCTGTGCGCTCCCTCTAGTCTACACACACACACACACACACACACACACACACACACACACTCTGCTGAGGAGAAAAGCAGGGGTCCGGGGAAGTGGCCAAGCGAGTAATGAAGGCTCTCCAGGGCCACAAATATATATATATTTACAAACTGACAAGGCGATTAATACTAACCAACAGGGACACACACACACACACACACACACACACACAGGATGAGTGTGCACAAGAGGCAGCACGTTTACTCGGATTGAGCTCCCATTGCAATCTTTGTGACTGAGTGTGTGTCATCATTCAAACCCAGAAGACAAACAGACTCAGATGAGAAGCAGCTAAAAAAAAAAAAAAAAAAAAGCTGCAAAGTTTAAAGCATTTAGACATCCACTGGTTTGTATGTAGATTTGTTCAATTTTTGTTTGTTTGTTTGTTTGTTTGTTTGTTTGTTTGTTTTAGGGGAGGGGCAAAAGTTCACTAATGATTGATTTTGTTAGGCTTGCATGCTGAACTGTAGCCTTGATATTTCTCAGGTTTGGGACGATTTACATACAGTATCACTTAGATCAGGCATGTCCAAAGTGCGGCCGGGGGCCACATGCGGCCCTCAGAGTGATTTATTTTTTGTTGCCCTCAGCTGCATTTTAAAAATTATATAATTTAGTTTTCCTGCAATATTTTGATGCAGAAATATGCTTTATGTTATTTTTTATGTTTAGATTTGTACTAACATGAGACCCAACAAACAAAAAAATCCAACTAAATTAGAATCAAACTTTCCCATCCAATCAAAATATTCAATTTGTTTTAGACAATTCAAGAGGTATTGAGATCATTTAATTTCCTGGTAAAAAGAACCACAAACCCTCACTGACTTTTACCAAAACGCAAACTTGTGAGCTCTGTTCATAAAGCCTGACTAAATCCAGCAACATGACTGAAGAAAGATCCAGATCCTGGTCTTGTTGCTGAGAACGGAGGGAAATGTAATGTCTAGAAATCTAAAAACAGTCAACCAATCAGATCCAGTGAATTTGATTCTTTTTATGATTGAGTCAAACATCCTAGATCCCTGTGTTGTATTGACAGCAACTCTGTTCATTAAAATGTTGCATTTATAAAGAATTTTTGAGCAGAAAAAAATAGTTTTGCTTGTTACTTTTAAGAAATATTCTAACTTTTGTGGCCCTCAAGGGGGACCGTAGACTTTGTGATTTCGGCCCTCATGTTGAAAAGTTTGGACACCCCGACTTAGACAGTGTTTGATTATGTCAGATTTTCTTAGCTTAAGTTGGTTTGCAGAGGTAGCCAGTGTCAAGAGCACCCAGACGTCCCTTGAACTTTTAATGAGTTCTGGGTTTCCCCAGGCTTCTCTTTCTGTGGGGTGTACTCAGAAAACCTTCAGACTGAGACAACCAGAAGGGATCCTTATTAAACACCTGAACCACCTCAGCTGATTTCTAATGATGAGGAGGATCAGTGTCTTTACCTCCCCCTGGATGATGGCGCTGCTTACTGTAACGTACCTCTAAGGCAGAGCCTGTAGCCATGTGGAGGGAGGGAGCTCATTTCAGCTGCTTATCGGATATTTTATTGTTTCAATCATCATCCAAATCTCATGACCAGGTGAGTGTTGAAACATAAACTATTTTCAGCTCAGATCTGTACAGCAGAGCAACATCCTCATTACTGAAGAAAAATCCCTGTTTTTTTAGTCCATCTCACTCCAACACAAACAAGACAAAAAACATTGAGACTCACCCCCACCCAGAGGGAGCCTTCCACCTTGTTCTGGTCAAGCCTCAGATTTGAAGAATGATATTAAGTTGTAGCTTCATGTTTCTGTGATTCTACATGATCAGGAATGGCTAAACATTTACAAACAACTTTCTGCCTATTTAAAGTCAGTCGGTTTACTGGAATGTCTGTAGTTAGTGCTGTCACTTCAACAATGCTTCAGGTTCTCTGCATGGTTGTTCTTATAGATTCTCTCCTACAGTTCAAAACTGAACTACTTTATTGATCCCACAGTGGGAAAATTCACAAATCATGTCAATGTAGTGATTAGTGTGACTGTATGAGTGTGGATGGTGACCCTGTGAACAGCTGGGACTCTGTTCAAGGTGTATTCTGCTGCTCACCTGACAACACAGAATGAAAGATGGAAAAATTTGGTGTGAAGAAGAATGAATGGGGAAAAAATTTAAATCATTTGCAAGTTGGTGCTATTTATAAACTAATATTTCATCATTAAAACATGAATATAAAAACACATAAACAGGAAATAAAGATTATAATTTGTGAATCAAGTCCATCAAAATTCAGCTGCGATTCTCCAGTTAAATAGCATCAACTGATGAATATCAACATTTGATTATATTTAAATAAAAACATGTCTCAAGATTAATTATCACTGTCATTATTCTCCCGAGAGCAGAGCTTTTGTTTTGTGTGCATTTTCTGTTTAACCTTTAGCTATTAAAGGATACAAACATTAGAACCAAACATTGTCTTTGAACAATTAGATTGTTACTATTTAGTTATTAAAGTGTTTCTCTTCTAACCTTGTTATGTCAGGCGAGAATTTCTCCAAACCTCAACTTATGACATCAGAGCTAATAGAATTTAATCAGATAATTTAGTCCAATGAGATAACTGTTTCATTACATTGCATGATATTGTGCAGACATCTACGCCCTCCTCAAAGGTTTGAAGCCCATTGGATTGTGATTTCCTAACCTTTAGGCAACCAACAAGACGGGGGGGGATCACCAACTTACATGGCTTAACGCTTTAGTCTTTAGTGTACGGTGCTCAGGTGGTGAAGTGCTTCTTTCATTAAATACAAGGTTGGTTTGATGACTGCAGTAGTTGCTGAGCACTATGCACAGCCTTCTGCAGCTTTTGGTGAATTATTAAACAAATGAACAAACGCACAAATCAGAAACTCAATGTTGGGTGTTTTGCAGAATCTAAACTTAAAAGGCATGATAAACGAACCGAGTTCTGACACACAAAAAGTAAGTTAACGTGTGCAAAACATGCCAGAGTTAATGATTTTCATCTCAGAAAGACTTTGAGTCATTGTTTTTTTTTTTTTTAATCCACCTAATCGCTGCATTTCTTTAATTAACATACTTTGTTTCCCTGATTCTTGCAGCTCGGTAACAGTGATTTCAGTGTGGATTTTTAAAGGTTTCCCAGCCTCTAACATATGGCTCAAACTGCACTCACTAAAATTAGAACTCTGTGGAAAACAGCAGTTGTTTGGACCAAACCTCGGTAGGAAACTAGCCTATAGGAAGGCAATTACTTTTTAATGTATTCCATGGCTTCTTTTATTTTGACCTTCTGTTCCTCATTAACAGCTTAAGTTGTAAAGTATTCGGTCTTGTTTGCTTACTGCCTCCCTCTCTCATTATCATCTCCACCCCTTTTATCTCTTTTGTCCTCTTTTTTTCCTTCTTCAGAAGGATGTAAGTGTTGACATTTGTTTGATAGAGAAGAGTTCTTTAGTCACTGCAAAAAATAAAAACAAAAAAACAACATGAAACACAGCAGCTGCACAACACCGGGTGGTAAACAGTAAAGTGTTGATGTGAATTCCTCTGTTTCTTTATCTTCCTCGAGAGGCATGGCTGCATGTTATCTTTTCAGGCATTTTCTCTTGACAACCCCCGGAGTTTATTTTAGTCCTCAGAGAGGTCAGCAGGTATAAAATAAAAACGCTACACCTTCTGATGGGCACTGACAAATGAAGAGTGGCAACGTTCAGTGCATCCACCGCTGGGTTGATGGATGGATGATGGGAGCAAAGTCTACATGGCAGAATGCCACACCAGCAGGTGTCAGGGAAGGATTTTGTCTCTCTGTCCCGCTGAGCTGAATCTCTTCAAGCACCTTCAGTGCCCAGGGTTACTCCTCACCTCTCGCTAAAGATGAGAATAACATCTGCAGATATATTTTTTCAAACACATGTTGCATCTTTGAGATGAAGAAAATGACTTCACTGGACAAAATGGAATAAACAAACAAAGTGTCGTAAAAAACGACAAGAAAATGAAAAACAGGGTTAGCGTGATACTTCAGAAACAAAAATTAAAAGTCAAACAACCCAATCAAGAATGCAGCATTATATGTGCTAAACATGTAAACCAAACAAAATAAAGCAAAGCACACTTTTATTAAGATGCATTGTTTTGTAAAAGAGTCCCATCACTTTCTTAAAGTAAACCAGTTAGCATTCAGCTGCGGACTCCAATTACCATGAAGATGCTGCTGCTTGTTTGATCAAATATTTTAGAAATTCTGAATTTCATGTTTTAGAAATAAAGGTCAACACTCCCTCTTAGAATACTCAAACATGCTTCCATCCCACTTGCATTCAGTATTTCTGCTCTTATTTGACCAAATATTCACCCATTCTGTTGAATTTTACAGTCACAAACATTTTGTGTGTAAAGAGTATTTCATCTAAGGTTATTAGATCAAATATAAAAAGAGAAATGATTCATATTTCTTCATCAAGGGCAGCGTCTTATCATCCTCCTCTCTGTCTTTACTCACATCTGAAATTCTCCCACACTGGCCTTTGAAAAAATCCCCAGGGCTTTGTTTTCTGAGAGGAATAGAGGTCAAGAGGGAAAATCAAATTAGGTCCTCATTTGATCGTGGTGGAGCAGGAGAGTCTGCTCATTAAACAACTAAGCCCCCTGCTGCTGAGTCATTAAGGGCATATTTACCATGCAATAGCACGATAACTGGATTGACTGTTGTCTGCTTTGTTTGAAGGAGAATACGGAGCAGTTACAGGATAACAACAAAGAATAACATGTTTGGCTCCTGTCAAAAATCTGCAAACCTTGAATTTTACATGTAATAATGCTATATTTGGATTCGAAGCATAAATAATTTAACCCGGTTGACTTGGATTATTTTATAGCAATGATTTATAATGTTTGTCTTCATCAACAGGATTTAATGTCACCCAACAGTTCAGCAACCTTATTCTGGCGATAGAGATCATCTTTATTTCCATTCTGGCTTCATGTATTCAGCACCTCGTCTACTGCTTTGAGAGTAATGCATTTTGATGTCCATCTAAAAGCCTGAGTGTAACACGGGCTGTTGAGAGGCCAGAAAGCATACAGGGCCTATCACAAATGATTACAGTCAGCCAGAAGGTGACGGGGACCGCCAGGTGCTGTGCTCTGCAGACCCATTACTTATTGAATCCTGTCTTTAGCTCTAAAGAGACCTGGGCCACATCTAAATGCCTTTGAAGAAATCACACACCCTGACAGAAACGATTAGGTTTCTGTCACAGATCTGGGTCTACCTTGGCCGATGTTTGAAACCGATGCCAAACAGGCAAAATACGAATGATGTTGAGGTGATAAAAACTGGCTCAGTGGGCTCTTTCTGTAAATGTGTTTTCACCATCAGAATTCACTCTGACAGGCCAAAAACGTATATTGTGTGATTCGCTTTCTTGCGGCTGTTTTCTTCTCACTATGCTCAATAATAAATTCCCATCAACACATTTATTGTACAGCAGCTTGTTAGGGACTTGGACAAAGACACAAAAATGCAAGCAGGCTGGTATTATGAGAGATTATTCCTTATATTTAACAAAATACGTGGCATTTCATTGAATTTATTTCGAACTCCATTAGCTGCAATCTATACAGCTACTCTTCCTGGAGTCGATACAACTCAAAAATTATACAGTGATACAACAACAACAAAAAACAGTAATAATAATAATTAAAAATAATAATAATCATAATAATAATAAAAAAGTACAAACCAAATAAAATAACCCACCCTCGTCTCCCCTACTCACACACACTCACACATACATACATACGTACACACTAAGACCCAGGCAGTCAATATTTACAGTACATAGACACGAGGTAACATATCACAGTAATACAATACAAGTGATTCATCATAGTTCCAGCTATCTTTAGAGTGATTCTATTCAGGGGACATTTTCTGGCATCAATAGGAATCAAATGATTATTTCCATCCATCCATCATCTGCTGCTTATTAGGGACTGAATTTTTGGGTCAGAGATCCCCAGACCTCCCTCTCCATCTAGAGGGACTCCAATGTGTTCCCAGGCCAGCTCCAGTGAGTTCCTTCTACCCTCACTCGTAAACAAGGCCTCAGGATACTTAAACTCCACTATGCTCATTCCCAGCCCGAAGTTGTCAAGCCATTCTCTTCCAGTTTAGGACCATCACCTCAGTCTAGGAGGTGCTAATCCTCATTTGCGTCACACTCAGCTGAGAACTGTCCCAGTGTCTGTTGAAGGTCCTGACTCAATGAGGCTAAGAAGAATACATCATCTGCAAAAAGAGGCGATGCAATCTGAAGTCCCCCGAGCTGGAGACCTACTGTCCCTTGTCTGACTGAGAATCAATGACAAAGAGCAACCCTTTGAATTTTGTTTTGCTAGTAATTCTGTTATCTTCCCCTTAAGAAGAAAAAACTGAATCAAAAATGGTCAAAGAAATCAAAAGATCAAGGAGCTGCGATAGATTTCCTCCAGTGGCTGTGATGTCCCCAGCAGGTTCACATATAAAAATCAGGATAGTGAGACATCTAAAACAGAGTCCGTTAAAAAACTGGCAACATTTTCAAGATTCATAGCATCTAGGTATTTGCCAAAGGGCTTGTGTCTATTAAATATTTTTATTTATATCCTGTTTTCCTTTTAGGCACCATCGTCCTTTCATCAGAAGTTCTTAATGAGGAGACGGTGTATGCAACTGCCTAGAGGAACACTACATGGTGTGTGTGTGTGGGGGGGGGGGGGGGGGGGG
>SSNR01000043.1:234490-260612 GCA_006937965.1 Callopanchax toddi | reverse complement strand
GGGGGGGGGGGGGGGGGGGGGGGGGGGGGGGGGGGGGGGGGGCACAGGGAAGTGGAACCTGAACTTGTTTTCTTTGCGTTTGTTTATTTCAATCTGCATGTCAAACAGCATTACAGCTGTGAGATTGTGATGATATGAGCTCATTTACTGAAAATATGAGGGCAGGTGTCTTCTCTGTGGTGTTTACAGCAAGAAAAACAATGTTAAACAAACTGTAAAACAGAAAGCACATTCATTTGCAATACTATATGGATTCATGTTTGTAGGAGGCAATTTAAAGTGGTATTTCTATTTGCATTTGATTTCAGTAGGTTTGGGTTTATTATTTTCAAACTTTAACATTTCTTTATAAAGATGTAAGCCAGAAGCTGTAGCTTGTCTTTGTCCTTCAGGACTGATCGGTCAGGAGAGGTTAATGTTGGGAATGTGAGTTTGCTATATTTTTTATATTTGGTCTCCCATCAACCATCTGGGTCGGATTGGATGCTTGGCAAAACAAAAGTGATCAAAACATGTAAGGAGGCATGTTAGAACTGTCATAAAACCTGCTGTAATGTTAAATGAATTTGTGGCAACTGATGAAATGTCAGATTTAAGAAGGAATTTTTAATTTCATAAAATTTTCCTTGGAATTTATACATGAGCTTGGAATGTTTCTTTTAACAAATGTTTAAACATACTATCATTAAAGTCCCATATTGTGCAAAATTCACTTTCTAAAGATCTTTTAACAGTCAGACCCAAAAGTGTTCAAAAATTTTCACCATTTTCACTTCCTTATTCTGACTTTTGGGAAATGTCTTTTGAGCTAATGCTAAAACGGGGGGTTTCAAAATATTTCCCCTGCTGACAACAAGAAGGGAAAAGACCACTCCTCTAGAGGACACATCTTAACTAAAACTGACAGAGCCAAGTAAAACCAGCATAACACAACCAAATCCATGCATACTCATAGCAAGTTATCCTCATCATACACACATGTAAAGAACATTCTCAATAAATAGTTATATCTAAAAATATGCTGGAGACACTATTATTTACATTAAAAAGTAATACAAGCTAAAAGTCACAATTTGCAAAGTTTTCCAACCAAAGTAAAAAAGTGATCAAATACTAAACGGCACCTTTTAGGAATAAATGTTCCTTAGTGAAACTTGAGACTGAGGCAGAAGTAAATAAAAATTTTAAATCAGTTGGAATCACATGTTCTGTAGTTGATCAGTTATAATCACATTATTTGATTGTCATTTGCAAATAAATTATTTTCTGTTGTTGTGGTTGTGCAACATAACCCCAACATATTGTCTGCCTCACATGGTGTTGATCGTTGAATCTTTTCCTCTGACGTCTGACAAACTGAACTGGGTCCAAGGTATTTATCTAAAACAGAGCGCTACATTTGATCCTGGTCTGAAGTTTTAGGTGATATGCAAAGGCTGGCCATCTGGTGTGACATCAGGTGTTTAACAGTGATTTGTGACACAGTGTCCATGAAAACGTGAAAGTCAAGGCACCCTGCTGTGGTCTGGTTTAAATGTCAAATTAACATTTACACCGACTGTGCGTAAGCGTTGTGACATTCTTGTATACTAATGTGAACAGCCTTCCTATTTAAAGCAATACATTCATTATTTGTCTTTGATTCACATGACTCTACCATCCATCAGGTCTTCTCATGGTGTACAGGTTGTACGGTGACCAGACGAGGGCTCTGATTATTTTCTGCTTGTTTTCGATACTTTTTCTCTGTAGTTTCCAAAAGGCTGTGACCTTTTCAGATTCTCAACCTTCTACCGGTTCTTGACCTTAGAAAACTGAAAGCGATAGGTGAAGACTCTTGTGTTCTTTCTTTTCAAATGCCATGTCCAAAAGCACTAAGTCAGTGTCTCATGTTTGATCACTTTCCACTTTGTTACAACCAAAATATTAGAGGACAAATAAATAAATAAAAAGACATGCATCATATTGGTCACTTAAATGAAAAGACAACTGCAAGTTACTTTGACCAGTCAGCTCATCTGCAGTGCTTCTTCTCACTCGATTACCTTCAAACTCCACATGCTGTCTCTCACATGTCCCCTTCTTATCCAGGCAGCAGGTTTAAGCTGCAGCATCTTACGTCACTCCTTGTTATATTTATGCCATGGCGGCTGCTGCTACCCACCTTGAACAGCATGCTGCCTACTTTTATTCACCCTCATGGAAAATCTAGAAATGAGATTAAAGCATAAACGCTTTAAATTTTGTGCCACCGATGGATTTGTGCTCGTCTTCATGACCTCAATCAAAAATATCTACCACCTTTTGTATGTTTAGAGAATGAGACCAGTTCTATGTAGCGCTTTAGGCTAGATTGCAAAATGATTTTTAAGGGAGACATCTCTTTTTTTATGTCTCTTGGTTTTTAGTCACTACCAAACCTATAGCTCTAAAAAGGAAACATGATATGCAAAGTCACTTTTTAGCACCCCTTGGATTAAAAATAATCTGATTGAGATGTTTAGATTTGCAGAAGAAACTAAGACACTTCTCTAGCTCGGAGCAGAATGAGGTATAATCCCATTTCTTTGTGTTAGCGCTGTACATCTTGGCCTTTGTTTAAAGTCACAAAGGGGATGTGGTATAAAAAAATTCTGCTACAAAAAGCATACCCCTTCAAAATACCAATATACCATCAGATCCTATACATCTTATAAATGAACATATCGTCTATGTGTCCATATCATGTGGATACAAAAAGGCAAAATCCCACTCGCTATACAAATAGAATAAAATCAATATATCAAATGAGAAATTGCAATATTGGTTATTTTTTTGTTTCTAAGAAAAATGCACCTGTTTGCTTTATCAGTTGCAATTCACAGCTTTGTCTTTGCAACATGCTTAAAATCTGTTCAAAGGGCCAGAAAAAAGTAACTTCTGAGCAGAGAATAGAATTATTCAAACCAAGTCATTCAAGTTTTAAAAATAAATCTCAAATAGCATAAAATAAGCTTAGAGTTAGTGACAGATTGCATCTAAATTGAAAGCAGCAATAGTCTACGAGTTTTTTAATCAGTTATTCCTGGGTACTTTACCATGAATTTAAAGGCATACTATGCAGTTTTGGCTTATTTTTAGCACCCCCTAGTGTCAGTTTTAAATAAATGTCATAAAAAAGTTAGCCTATGCTCAGAATCTAACTGTTGAAATGTCTCCTCAGCCTTCATTGCTTTCTACTAAAGCGGTTCACCACTCATTCAAAGAAATCAGCTGAGTTCAAGCAGGGAGAGACTAAAAAAAAGCAGGAATCATGAGCCGAACACACTCCAGCGCGGAAACAGCACTAACACCTAAGCTGCTCCCCAACTGCAGGCAAAGCAGGAAGTCCTTTTAAATCAGTGAAGAGCCAATCATCAGCTCCTATCTGGTTGATTGGATGATGAGGTCCAGCTGCATCTGGGCTCAAGCAGATGACGTTATCTTGGTTCTGCAAGTGAAGAGGAGGAGGAGGAGAAAATCCACCCTTCAGATTGGATCATTCAGGAGGGTGGGTCCTCTCATGCAGATTGGACAAAAACAAAACAAGGCTCAACAGAACAAGGCCTCCACAAAACTGAGGGGGCCGTAACAATATTTAAAAAAAAAAACATTCTTTCGTAAACTTTTTAATGCAACATTTTTATAGAAACAATACTGTATTTTTAAAACACATTTGTTGTTTGCCATTAAAGTACATCATTAAATAAATGAATGACACAATTGCATTCATTAGTCAACACCTACATTATGAAATATTCAGTTAACATCAGTCAAAACAAATGGACTGATTGAGGCTAATAATGCAACTTTAACAGTCTGACTGGGATATATTTGATCAATCCTGTTATTTATCTAACCCAAATATTTTCCTATAATCTTTTTATTTTTAAACTTAACATTAAGAGTTTTATTTTAACAACACTTGGTCTGTAATCTTTAAACTTTATACCAATCAACTCCACATCCTCTCCCTTTGTACCTGGAACATTCCTGCCTGTAGGACCAAATGACTTCAGAGGGATGTTTGTTTAGCAGCAGCTCCTCTGTCCCTCCTCTACAGATCTCCTCATCATCACGTCTTCAGACTCCGTCTTGTGATTTATTATGGTTTGTGGTGTTACAGCAGTACCTCACAGTCTTCCAACAGATGTCACAGACTGCATTATTGTTGTTTGTGGCGCTAAAATCGCTCCACACGACTCTGTTTACGTTCTGCAGCTGGCTGACTCACGGAACATACGTGAGGCGAGGAGGGAGGAGTCGACTCGCTGTCGCTGCCTGACTTCACTCTGCCGGCTGCGTTTCTCTGCTACAATCTTTCCTTCATTGATAAAACTTCTTTTTACCTTACCTTACCTTTAAAATATTGATATATTAATAAGAGAATCGCACTGTAAGCCATTTCTTTGGTTTAAAATCGGGATGACCGGGACACAGGCTGGGTAAAAACAGGACAATATAATGGGTTTGTAAAAATCCTCGGGGACACGGGACACATGACTCAAAAACGGGACTGTCCCAGGTAAAACGGGACGTCTGGTCACCCTAGGTTAGCCTAACCCTCGAGAGATGCGTGACTTTGTGCGACTTCAGGGCACCGGACCGGATGGCATTCTGGATCCAAGCAGCAGATGGGGCTGAGTGACTTTTCATTAACCCTGTAAAGAGTCATATTAGCACATACTGGCTCAATAAAAAGATTTTAAAATATGAAAAATTTACATAGTGTGCCTTTAAAGCGCCCATGACTCGATATTTAAATCAATTTATATTAAACAGGTGTAATCTTTGATGCCTCTAGATTAGCGTTGCACCATTATAACTCAAAATACGCTGTAATTATTTCCTAACGAGCAACTCAGAGATCAGAAGAAAGCGCCGCCTTCCGGTTCTGCTGGGTTTCTCCTTATTTGGCAGCCTGACACTTCTGCTGCAGCAGGGGGCAGTGTTGTCACGTGAAAGAGAAACGAAACTGAAACTAAACACTTCACGGTCTATGGTCAATGGCGGCAGCAGCACTGGCGTTCTCTTCGCTCCAGTTGTCGTGAACGTGCATGTGGGCGGAGAATTTACCATATAAGCAAGTCCGGATCACTATGACCTCATAGCGGGCTGGAGTGAAAAAAACGGTTTGAAATCTGGGTCTGAAATCTTGAAGAGCTTCTCACAGGCTGTACTAGGAGACACATGGACGCCGTTTTTTGCACTTTCTGGCAGGTTTAAGGTGAGAACTCAACGTTGCAACATGATAGATAAGTCAGAAAACACAGAAAACGATGACATGGGCACTTTAACATCCACAGTAAATAAATTAAATTATATTCAAAGCCTGTATGATGTTACTCCCTAAGTGGACAGTGGTTTCCTCAAACTCTCAGAGTGCTGCTGAAAATGGAGGTCAGAACTCTTCCATGTTTAAATGACGTTATGCAACTCAACAGTGATATTAAGTTATTAATTTTTTAATTGTTTGTTTTGCTTATTTAGCAGTTATTGACCATATAGTGCCAATAGTGGTGCCCAATTTGAGACAAGGTCCAAAATCACCAGCTTTAAAAGGGCAGACAGGCATTTTTGTGTGTTATTTTTAGAAAAGAAAATGACCCATAAATCTTTATAAAGAGGAAAAAAAAACTTTATTTAAAAAGCACTTTAAACAACCAGCAAAGTCAAAACAGTACTTTAACAGTACAATGAGTAAAATACGTTTAAAACAATGTAGCAGCATCCATATAACATAAAACAAGAATTAAACTAATAAAAGACATCAAACTTATGACAGCCGTATGACAAAAACAAGTTAAAACAACATAAGATAAACCAATAGAGCGATGCTAAAATGGGGAACATGTGCTCATATTTATGTGTTCCTGTTAGAAGACGGGCTGCAACATTTTGCATCCTCTGAAGACGAGTGATGGGAGAAGCAGTGACCTCTGTACATGTAGCATTACAGTAATCCTGCCAAGTGGTGACAAAAGTGTAGATTAATGTTTCAGAGAGCTGCCTGGAGAGAATGATTTTATTTTAGCCAGTTGCATCAGCTGGAAAAGGCTGAATTTAAACATTGATGTGATCTGAGTGTCAAATTTAAACTCGGCATCCACCTTGACCCCTAGAGATCCACATGGGTGGGTGAGGGATCTGTCATTTTTTATAAATATGAGAAATAAAAAGCACTTTATTATCTCAGATAAAGTTTGTTGTAAAGATGAAGTAAAATAGCATTTTTATACTGTGTTAAAACAATATTCAGGAAATGCTATAAATGTGCATTCCTTGAATAGATATTGCACAATTTCTACATCACTGGTTGAACAGGGGCTTATCTCTTTAAATGATTTTTTAAAGATGAGGTAGTTCCATTTAATGCTTTTCTCTTTCTTTGAAGCCAGACTTCTATATAGACTGTAATCCTTTGTCCTTGACGTCCCACCGTTCTTCATTCTGTTTCCATGTTTCAGACATTAACTTTATCTCACAATCGCACATTTTTCACTCACAGCACACATTCTGGACAATTTCTAATATAAACGTCCATAAAAATGAAAGCTACAGGGCTGCGAGTGCTTTCCACTCTAAGAAGAGCACATATCCATCCATCAACTCACACACACACACACACACACCGCCTCCTTCACACACTCGCAGACAGGCTTTCACACCAGCCTTCAGGCAATAAACAGATGTATTTCTTTCAAACTTGTAGGTTCTATTATCCATGGAAATAGCTCTTAGTCTTAGAGATCATCACAGAATCAGAGTATTATCTCTCTCTATCTCTCTATCACACCATTCAACAACCCCAAATCCCAACACATTCACATGAAACCACTCTTCTTGTCCCTCTCTATTCCTCATATAATCTCTGCTCCAGGCGTTACTAATTTCTAGCTGACATGTTGGGGGTGTGTTTTAATAGACTATAAGAAATCATGTGTATCTCAGACGCTGATCTGATGCAGGAATGAAAAGCTTAAAGCAGCTGCTGTGAGGTGTGTGGAGAGCCTCGTGGATGGATGTTCTGATGATTATTCAGACAGTTTGGTGATAACATTAGGGAATATAATAAAGCACATCTATTAAAATATGGAAGATCATCTGAAATTAAACGTTTCCTTAGGGTATAAAATAAGATCACATACAGAGAGAAAGCTAAACATATGCTAAGTTTATTACAGGAAACCCAATATATTATTCATATTAGCACAGGTTACGACTGGAGTTTTTCTCAGCAGAAAATTGATGTCTGCTGCTCACTTTGGCGAGGCAGGAAGAGAGGGCAAAACAATCTTTTTTTTTCTAAAAGGCAAAATGATTGTCTGAGTGAGGTTTTGTTTGAATTCAATGAGAATCAGAGTCTGGCAGGTGGGTGAAATTAATTACTAAATATTTGTTGAAAAGGCTATTGTAGCTTTGACATCCAACCAAGACCTGAGCTTTTTGTTGGTGTGAAATATTCATTTCCCCTAGTTATATCTGATTAGTCGGACCTTCTAAACATAAAAATCAAGCACTGTTTTAGACTATTTAGTACAGTTCAAAATAAAATAAATGCAATTGTAGTTTGTTTTGGTTTTTAAACCTAAAAAAGGTTTTAAATAACAAATTAAGTCTCCTTAACAACTTTAAATTTTAAAGAATTTAGTACCATAGTGCAAGAACCCAAATCCTCATATGTAGGGTCTCAGTCAAATGCATTGAAAGATTTCAGACTTTTTCCAGTAGTGCCCTTTATGGTTTCAGGGACCAGGGGGGCAATGGGCACCCTTATAAATTTGCTGCCACACCAAAATCATCTCATAAATCACTGGACTTACAGCAATCCAGTTCCTAGATGGCAGGAGTTTGATATGAAAAGTCAGTAGAGACTTGAGACCTGACTTAAAATATCCTGAAACTTGAAAAAAATGATTTGTGGAGGTCTCTGTCCAATAAAAACTTAACTACCATCCTGAGCTCCTGTTATCATTTGGTTGTCATGACCACACCATCTGAACCAACTTTAGAAAAGTTTCTGGAGCAACATCCTCTGACTATTTCAGCTTTTGTCTACCAAAAACATCAATCTCTTTTAAGGTTTATGATTGATGGGGTGGCAGAAATCTATCAAAAATCCTCATTTCTATTATAAACAAAACGATATAAAGTAAATGATTCCCCCTGAAGCTCAAAATGTTCAGTCCTTTCTTGAGACAAGATAACTTTTCAGTTGTGAGTTTTTTGATCTGACTGTTTAATTGACTAAGAAGACAATACTATAAATAAAGATTCTAATAAATAATAATAATAAAACAGTCAATTCCTTCCCTCATGTGTGAGCTAAAAGGCGATGTCTTGTTGTTGCCAAGCTGCGATTCCATAAAGCCCAGAAAAACAAGTATCTTTAAAATGATTCATAATATCTCATACTCGCACTGATATGAAAAACAACGTTTATTACTCTGATTCTTTTTTTTTTACCAAAGTTAAGACCCACTCCACTCTATAGAGTGCTTTTCTACATCCTAATGATGAGCTTCTGCCTAATATCACTTTGATTTCAGCAAGAGGCGATTTTAAGCTCTCTGCTAGTCACAGAAAGACTTCCAGATGGCTTTCCATGAACAGGATGTAAAAATCAACATGAGGAATAGTGAAGGGCAGCGAGAGTAAGATAAGATTGTCATTTAACGATGCTTCTCACTGTGTAACATCCTTTCTTTGTATAGTCTATGATGATGCTACCATTCTTTTCCTATTAAAGCGTTCATTTGTGCTATTGTTTCCTCACTGTGCACTTTGTTAAATAGCACTTGATCCTGTTGAACTCCTGATGCCATTGAGCTCTATGTTTTTTGTTTAAATTGTGATAAAATAAGCAGCAGAGAGGGGAGTAGTGAAACTGCTGGATTCAGCACTGAGAGCGTGTAGGGTTGACTGATCCCCTGAGACTGGAGGCGGAGGGCTCTGTGGGGAGCATTAGATGTTTTGTAACTGGAAGCAGAAAAAAGGAGGACTATCAGGGATCACAGGAGGCTGAAGTACATCAGGAGGAAAAAAAGAAGCATGTTTGTCTGTGTAGTTGTGTGTTGCTTAGAAACATGCCTGGAGCTCTTTTAACTTTGTCGTTTTTCTATGTGGGTGTTGGACACACTGACTCCCTCTCAATCCTCTCCTGAGTGTGCTTTATAATCAGCCTTTGATTGAGCAGATCAAACCTCCATTAAAGCTCAGTGCTGCTAGTTTCCAGGTCGAACAAAAGACAACAGGGACTCACAGTGTTCCCTTAACCGGGAAACTACCGTAATACTGACAGAAATAGAGCCTAAAAGGAGAAACACAGAGATCAAATCAGAAACGGATGTCATCTGAGAAAATATTTAGATTGAAAGTACATGCTAAATATTTAATATTAGCTGGAATATCTTCACATAGGAAGATAGAACATCAGCACAAAAACTATATTAGAGATACTATAAGGAATCAGGAGGTAACAGTACGATCTGACAAGAAACAAAGAACTTTATATAGGAAGGGGTGATTACTAGATTACTGCTAAATACATAACTAGAGTAGTTTGATGAGCTGAAGGGACACATGTGGGTGAGTATGGGGAGGTGAGGTTATAAGTGATAAGGATAAGTGATTGTCAGATGAAGCTTCTAGAGCGCTGAGGCTTTCCAAACATCTGTGTTAAAAAAGCTTCATTTATCAAGGCTTCAAACATTCAGCGGTGCTCCCTGCTAATCAATAGATCTGAGGCATGAAATGACGCAAATAAAGAATTATCATTCAATAGTCCTTGTGTTGCTTTGTGAACTGGAATACAAAACTATGCTTTATACTTTTTCCAATAACTGTATAGATTGTAAGAAAGTGGTGTGGTTTTACAGGAAAAAAGATTTGTTTCTCATTCTTTGAATTACCCAGAATCTCATAAAGGTTTTCATACTTGGTGGGGAAAAAGGTGAAAAACTAATAATTAAAATAAACAGTTTTCTGTCAATTTAAATAATAAAACAAATACAAAAATATGCAGAAAAAGGTGAGAACATGAAAACATAATAAAATCAAAGGGCGGTCCACACACTTTGAAAAAAGTTGTATCACCTGATTTAGAACAAAACACTCAGAGCTTTTTATCTGAAGGCAAATAAAGTATTTCTGAAATGAATAAAAAGTCAAAATTTAGCACACTGGTAAATATTTTCTCATTGTTTTTTTGTTAGCAAAGGTCCCACATGAAACAGCATTTTCATCAAACCTCCATTCATAGAAATAATTGTGCTTCCTAACCTTATTCTGGTGTTTTGTATTGTGAAGTGCTCTTTTTTAATAAGTGCATGATTTTATTTCATCAAAGTAGTTTTTTGTTGTTGAAACATTGAATAGAAAAGAAATCAAGGAGCTTCGTGAGCACAAGATCACCCAATGAGAAGATGAAACCTTTCAAGTGAATGACAGACTAGCTCTCGCTCCAGAGTAAGGAAAAAGTCATCATCACAGTCAGCCGAATCAATCAATTCCACTAGAAAGGTGATTTAATTTACTCAACTGGTGCATCAGTCATCCATTGTCTTTTAAATAATGTCACTCATCGGTAACCAGTTCCCATCAAACACCAGTGAAACTGTGTCCTTAAAAACAACTCTGAGGCTGTTTTCTGTCCTGCAGAAGAAAGGCTTGTCAACGTCAAACTAAATGAGTCTGATGAATGTGTTTGTGAACCATTAGACAAAAAGAACAATAAAAAGCAGTAAGTTTGGGTAAGATTATGAGTTGTTATCCTTAAAATCCAAAGTAAATCATCCGTTTTAATAGTTGAGCAGCATGAGAATGTATTTTATTGTTTATATCTTGATTATGACATGCCACTGGCGTCACATAAACATCACATAAACATCGTTTTACACATTTTGTGTCTCTTTTTATTATTGCATGAGGTGACAGTAATTTCAGTGCATCATGTGGGATAACAACAGGGAAACTAAACAGGAAAAACAAGCTTTTTGGTAAAAAAAAAAAAAGTTTTACATTTTTAAGTTTCATTTAAAAAAACACTAAAATTGTAACCTGTTATAATATTAGGCTATTAAAGCAATATCTTATTTTTACACGTGCATATATCAGATGTATAGTAATCAAATGCTGCATTTATTAGTAATTTATTAATAATTTGAACTTTAGAAAAGCATTTTGCACACTCTGGGCAGGCAGGTAAATCTCACCATTCAATTGAACATTGGTTATAATATTGAATAAATACAAATAAAACATTTTATTCACACAAAAGAGAGATTTTAAAACTGAGATATTTGCTTTGACATTTTATTATATAATGCTAAAGGAGTGAATAATGCTTATGAGACATCACTGATCTCGAGTTTTACAAGCAGAGCTCATTTCTGAACCTTCCTCTGCACCAAATCTTTCTTTCTATTAGGGTTGTAGTAGATCATTTAAAGTGAAGCTTAATTACTTTCGACAAATTCAAAAACACGTAACTCATTTCAGATATCTAATGAGTTTTCAAAGCTCGCAATTACAGAGACATTTGTCAAGATCAAGGTATCTTGCTCAACAACAGAACTCTATTTTGTCAAAAGCAGAGTTCTTTAAAACGTATCAGAGCAAGTCTTGCCATAAATCGATAACAAACTTTTCTTTATAAAAGATGGAGACTTTTTTTACACAAAGTGGAAAAATAGCCTCAATAGTTTAGCCACTGTGATTGAACTGTCCATTAAAGTGGGTAAAGAGTACTTTTACAAGAATAAAAAGTAATTTTCCATCTTTTTCACATGTTGGTTATAATGTTCAGAGAGCATGTTGTGACTGCTACTGAGTAACTTCATCTGCAATATCTATAATCCTGAGGGCAAATAATTAGATACACATGAGACATTCAGCATTTATTTCAAGTTAGAGGAAAAAAAATATTATAGCAGACTTTAAAATTAAATCCACTTTTTTACATGCTTTACTTGATACACAGCTAATCTACATTCACTGACCACTTCTATTAGGTACCTTTGTTCAATTACTTGCTAACACATATAGTTCATCAGCCAATCACATGACAGCAACTCAATGCATTCAATCATCTTCAAACTGAGAAGAGATTTAAACATGACAGGTTGGTCTGAGTATTTCTAAAAGTGGTGAGGTAGTGGGATTTCCACTCACAAACATCTCTAGCGTTTACAGAGAACAGTCCAAGGAGGATTTTTTCCACTGAGTGGAAGTTGTATGGAGGAAAATGTCTTGTTAATGTCAGACATCAGAGAATGGGCACACGGGTTCACAATGATGGGAAACTCCTACTGACCATGTCCATCCCTTTATGACTATAGTGCATCATCTTCTGACGGCTACTTCCAGGTTAATATCCCATGTCATAAAGCTCAGATCATCTCTAAATGGCTTCATAAACATGACAATGAGTTCAGTAGACTCCAGTGACCTCCACAGTCACCTGATCTCATCAATATGAACTAAAATCACAGGAATATTTCTAAAACACCTGGATGAATCTATGACACTAAGAAGTTCTGAAGGCAGAAACACAGTACTAGAAGTGTGCCTAATAAAGTGACAAGTGAGTGTATGTGTTTGTTAGAATTATTGTGCAAAATCTATCTTTCCTCAGGGAACAACTGTAGCTTAGAAGGGCAGAACGTCTGTGTTCTGAGTTGATGGTTTGATTCTTTTCCTACGATGTCCTTAAGACACCGACCCCCTGTAGCCCCGATCTGTGAATGTGAGTGTGTGAGCGGGAGCTGTAGTGTTAAAGCTCTTTGAGTGGTCTAAAACAACTGGAAAAGTGTTAAACAATTACAGTTTAGGTACCATTTTTAAAATGTCTCAGAAATTTGGCTTCAGAAATGAGTGAAGAACAAGAATGTTAAGAAAAAGTCTTTTACATGTATTCAGTGATGTTGGAATACACCGAGTGGAGAAGATTTATTTCCTTATGAAGGCCTGACTGTTATACGTTACTCTCATGGTGTGTTCAAACCAAAGAAGACCTTATCTCATTTTATTTGCAGCCGCTTCTCTTTTTGTAATAAAGTAATGGCAGATTTGTTTGTTATCCTTAAGCAAAAGTTACAACTCTGTTCTGATTTGGGCTGACTAAATGTCCTTTAAAGGGAAGAATTTTAAAAATCTCAGGAGAATCGTGACTGTCTGTGTCCGATCTATTTCTAACATGACAAATTGAGGGAAAGAGGGCAAACTAGTTTGTCCAAATTTCTTTTTCATTTCTCCGTTAAGACTTTTATTGTCCTTCGGATCACCTCAACACTTCACACTTTAGATGATTACTAATGAGGTAAATGAATGGACTTTGTTTAAGGTGCTTTATCTCAGTTTAATTCAGTGTATGAAATGAACTGTGACTCTGCTAGGGGATCAATAACCTCTTTAATGTGGAGGTGAGTCAAATCATGAGATAAAAGAACATTTCTTAGTGAGAGACAAGCTTATATTTAAGCAGTTTATTATAAGATTACAAACAGCACAGCCTGCATGGAATATTTGTATTCAGTGCATGAAATCTTCATAAATTATAACTTTAAAACATTAAGGTAGAAAAAAATGTTAAAGTAGAAATAAAAGGGAAGAAAAACTGTTTTATTTTAGAGGAGTTTTTGTAGTTAAATAACTCTGGTTTATCATGATTTTAAGTATAATGTCAAAAATAGCAGAAAACAAGTAAGTCGTTAATGCATTAACAGGACTTCTATGAACTAATGATATCACTTTTACAGTTTGTGGATAAAGTAGGAGCATCAGAGTGAGTTTCAATAGAGTGCTAAGTGGTCATTACAGAGCCTCGGTTTAATGTCAGACTGGTATGCCTGCTGGGTCTGCGATCTGCAGAAAAACTGCATCAAGGAGGGGTGCAGCCAGTGGGAAGGAAGTAATGGTCTGTTTTGTTTACAAGAAATCATGTGTCCAAGTTAGCAAATGAGTTTTTATTAAGTAGAAACATTAAAGTTTCCATGGCATCCAGAGTAAAGTACACTTTTTGTGTGATCTTCTTGCTGCCTCTGATATGAGAGCTGCTTTTAAGCGATAGAAGTTGTGTTGTGTACTTGTTCAAATAACAGGAATCTTCATTTTTACCATAACAACCAAAGTCTGAAGTAATTTTAGCTTTGTTGAAACAAACTAACAATTAATGACTGATATAAAATATTTTATAAATGACTCATAAGCATTTAAAAGTTATACTTTTCTGTCTTTGTGTTTCTGTAACATCTCTCTCCTCATTGGGAGTACAATGAGGACACGATGTGAATAAAGGAAACACAGAGACACAATAGCATAATGAACAGCACCCCTATAATTACCTTCTCAAAAGCTTTCTGCCACTTGAGTTCAACAAGCTTTCACTCACCTGAACGAACTGTGCACGAACGCCTCTTGTTGTTCTCCAATAACTGAAAAATTGCCTTTTCACTCAAGGCAGTTAGACTCTGCAGACATTCTTTGATTAGATTTTCTATGTTGCTATTTTGGGGTGGGTTTTGGGAGGGTTATTGCTTCTTTTTCCTAAAACTTGTGTTTAACTTATTCTTTGGTAGTTTTAGACTTGCTTTAAACCTGTTTCTTATATCTTTTCAGATACATTTATGAAGTCAAACTTACTCAAATAACCCAGAATCAAAGGTTATAAAAGTATATTTAATGTTGACTTAGAATTTGTCAGAATGTGGTTATTTCTTTTTTTTTAAAAGGATGTTGAACACAAGAAACATCACTAGATATCTGTAAAGTGAGACAGATAAAATCCTCTTTGAATCATCTAAAAAAGGCAGAAAATATTTAACCCTTTAAAGACATACTACTGTATGCAGTTTGGGCTTGTTTTTAGCACCCCCTAGTGTCTGTTTTAAGTCACTTTTGTAAAAACGTTAGCATTGTCTTTGCTCAGAAACACCTAAATCTAACTGTTTAAATGTCTCCTCAGCCTTCATTGCTTTCTACTGGAGCGGTTCATCACTCATTCAAAGAAATCAGCTGTGTTAAAGCAAGGAGAGATCAAAAAAATGCAGAAATCATGAGCTAAAAACACTCCCGTGCTAGCATAACTTCTAGCCACATTGGGCTAGCCTAACCCTCACGAGATACTTTGTGAGACTTCAGGGCACCGGACCGGAGACTTAGAAGTTGCAAACATGGTATTCTGGACACAAGCAGCAGATGGAGCTGAGTGACTTTTCATTAACTCTGTAAAGGGTCATATTAGCACAGACTGGCTCAAGAAAAAGATTTAAAAATATGAAAAAGTTACATAGTGTGCCTTTAAAACCTGACACATGACATTTTCATTTCAAGTTTGAAACATTTATTGACTAATGTTAATAAAACAATCATTAACTTTTATATTACATGTATTGTGTAATTTTATAATAATGCAACAAAAAATCAAACTACGGTAAATAAAATTTGTTCCTCCCAATCTCAGTTCTTTAATTTTCCACCAGAGGGCAGAAAACCTGTATAAGATTCAGTGCCGCTTGTTTTTGAGGAAAATACAAATCTTGATAAAGAGGAAAATTTAGAAATATGTGGATCAGATATGATACAGTTTGTGTTGAAGGGTTACATTCCTGCAGGTTTAATAAATAAATCAATGTTCAGCACAGATTTTTTTAACACGCATCCTTGCATATATTTCAAAACCTAAAAACATATTGATCTTAAAAGAACTTCACAATGCAATAAGTAGAAGTCGTCCTTCATTTCTAAGATTCTGTATGACTATCAGGACCAAATTAGTGCTGCTTAATGCAACGAAGCATTCCAGCTGCCCCATACAAATCAGGGAATCTATAAACTGTCAGTCTCAGGCACCATATACACATGACATATGGCTGTTAACTGCCACACTCATAGCTTCATCATTGTGAACGGACATGATGGTTATACCAAGTATGCAATGACCTTGACGAGAGTCGGCTCAAATTTTTAATTTGAAAACTTCTCTCTGTGGTGATCGACCAGCTATTCAGCACCTCAGAGTTCCAATTAAAGTGAGAATCTCAGTACGACTGCTTCACCCCATAATTCTCAAGGTTACTTTTATTCCCTTGTGGTTTGATAGAGATAGAGCATATGGGGAAGATAAAGGGTCACTGCAAGTAAGTGGAAAATATTCAGAAATCTGTTTTAGCCATTACTCAAAAAAAATTTAAAAAGCACAAAATATATCATTGTCTCATTTTAGCTTCTTATATTAGTTTTCTCTCTGTCATTCCTCTTATATGTCGCTGTGATTTGAAAACAGTATCTTTGGAGTTCGGGCCTCTGGCGGCAGCTCTACAAAGATGTGATAAATACTTCTAACTTTTCTCTATTTGTGGACTGGGAACGATAAGCAGATAATCACAGTACAAGTGGAAATAATTTAAAGTATCCCCCCCCCCACAACTGGAGTGATGATTCCTAAATAAATTCTGTTTGTTGTTATTAGTTGAAGCCATGGAGAGGATTTAGTCCTATAGTAGAGATGCACCAATTCAGGTTTGGATTGTCAGTTTTTAAATCTTATAAAGGCTTGACCTCCAGAATTCAATTTTGGCCAATTCCAATTTACCTTTACAATGATTGGCTATTTGAATATATAAATTATAAATGCCTATACTGTATATCAAAATAAACCTAAATTAACATGTCTAAAGTCTCAGTCTTTATGTTGGTCTGAAGAAGATTTAAACATAGTCTGTTGTCCGTGGATGGAAGGGGATGGTACCAGGATGAAGCGGATTATTAAGGATGAAATAAGATTCAATATGAAGTCCTTTTAAGCTCCACAAGGACACCGCAGTGTCCTCCAGTCTCTTTGACACAATGGGCTACCAAAATCTCCCCTATCTACACCATTCCCATTTTCCTCACTTAAGTAAAGTCCATTTGTTACATCGTAGGATATGAGCTTGTCAGTATTCACGTAATAGTGTGTCGGTGTGACACAACTTCAATTTTCAGGCTGTTTTCTGTTGAAATTGGAAATCATCCCTTCCCTTGTGGAAAGAGGACACCTACTGTATTTCACAAATCACTGCCTCGCTGAACCAAGGCTAGCTGGCATTCTGTGGATATTTTAAGTATTCAGACGGGAGCGCAATGCAAATGTTCAACTCAAGTATTTTCACGGAGGGAAGGGAAGAAAATGAAAGAATTAGTATGTGATGAAAATATTGTTCTCTGAAGAGATCAAAGCTGTTTTCCATTTTAATTCAGTTTACGTTGAAGATGTTTGTGAGAGAGGAACAGAGTCAGCCATGCATAAAATTGTCCCTGCAGTCGGAGCGCATCCCCTACATGTCAAAACATCTCACAGACACAATGACTAAATGGACACGTTTAACAATGTATTGTGACCCTTTACAGTGAGCTGTTATACCAGTTTACAGTATTCTCTAAATATAAGCACAGGACCAGACAGGATCATGTTTTCTAGGTTATCGATAACAATTAGCATAATGGATGCTATAGGTTGGTAAAATCTTCACCATGGTTGTATTACTCTTCATCATATGAAGGTCAGAAGGATATCCTGCTGAGTTTAGGGTTTATTTTCAGGCACTGAGACAGAAACGCTTTCGAGCGTTAACATATCTGAACATTTTTACTTCCGAAGATTGTAAATGAGTAATTAAATACTATAATGTCACTGGGCAACAACTGTTAGCTGCAAATTGCAAGCTTCACTTTGCAGGGAGTTTCCAAAATGCCTTGAAATGCTCTCAAGGGTTCTCACTATAGGGGTCTCAGGGTCTCACTATAGTGTTGCTGGAGTTTTTTTTTACAATTTCAGATTATTTGCATGACTGTTTCTCTCAAAATAGTCAGAGCTGTTGCAGGCATCTGGAACACTACTCTGTTTATTATGAGACAACTTTGAGAATGGTTGTGAGCAAGTTGTGAAAAAAGTGAGATATAAATTAAACCATTTGTAGCGAAACTGTGAAAAGAAAATATTCATGCAATTATCATGACACAATTTGACTGTAATCACATCATATGGTGTATATGACTCGGCCATTTTTAAAATTTCTTGCTGAAGTCTGCCAATTCAGTGTGATTTCAAGTAGAATGTTGCATATTTTCTCAAAATTTGTTTCGCCAGCTATAGTCTCCAACAGTCACAGTTCAGTGAGATGTTTCATAAAGTCTGGAGAGTTGGTGACAAACAGCAAATTTTACTCATGATATTAGATAGAGTTTCAAAATGTCTTAACATTCTCAGAAAGGTTCTATTGTGAATTGCAGACCTTTACTTGAGAGAGGTTATTTCAAACAGCCAGAGTCATCATAAAGTCTGGTTCCTGTCTGAAATCTTTCTCAATTTAGTTTCTGTGACTTAGTACTGGAAATGTGAGAGAACTTTGGAAGGAATTAATAACCAAACTACGCTGTGAGTGATTGGACACAATTAAGGACACTGTTTCTGTTGCCTATCTGTCACTGACGTGGGGTGCACTGCATCTTCTCTGGAGACCTCGTGCTGCGCCCCGGACTGCAGAGCAAACCGCACCCCGCTCACGCGCCCTCATGAGAGCTCCTTTGCCTGCAGCACGGCAGGAGGTGAGGATTACAGAGCAGCTCGCTCACTTGGCAGCTTGTCAGCAGGTGATCGTGGCCTGCGGGCTTGAAACTGGGAGGTAACACATCAGTGCCTGGACCAGATCCTTCAGACAAAGGACTGGTACCAGTCCATGGACCAGTGCTTGGGGACCTCTGTTGTAAATAACCAGTTCAGTGTGATTACTGACAATTTTGGGTCTCCAACTCATCACAGATAGGCAGTTGTAGCCCAGTGGCTGGCTTTACTTCAGCACAGGGATTCCCAAAATGTGGAGCTGCCTGCCACTAGGGGGTGTTCGAGATTGAAAAATGTAATGGTGGGAAAATGTAATGAATACACATTTTCTGTGTTTTTTCCCCACACACACAATAAAGATGTGTAAATAATCATTTATATCATTGTGGTATGGAGATGTGGGACAGTATTTGGATGAACTCTGAGTCTATTTTCTGTCAATCATGTGAACTCCTTCGAGCAGACCTTTATTTTGAAGGCGATAACCTTCACTATTAGTTCCGGCGATGTTGCGTTGAGCTGCTGGGATGTTTACCTCCTCAAATGAACATTATTTATTCAAAGAATCCTTCTTGACACCTTGTGACAACTCTGCCGATTGATTCCATATGTGTTCTTATTTAATCAACTCCATGGTGAGTCGTTTCTTTTGTTTTACTAAAGATGCGGTGCTACGTTCAACCGCCAATGAGCTAATGGCTAATGGAGCTGGGTTTTAATTTTTGCATCATTTTAAAACACTAAGCATAAGCAGTTAATTAATTAATTAGATTATAGACATATAGATAAAAAAAAAGATAAATATAATCTAAAAGACAAAATAAAAAGGTTCAACAGATAAGATAGATTAAAAAAATAAAAGTAAAAAACAATCTAAAAGACAAAAATATGGGTTAAATAGATAGATAAGATTAAAAAATTAAAATAAAGATAAAAATAAAATAAAAAAAAGACAAACGAAATGACACAAAAAGAAAGAAAAACAAAAAACACAAAAAAATAAAAAAAAACACAACAAAATAGAACCAAAAAACACAAAAAGAAGAAGAAAAACAAAAATATAACAAAAAATAAACCGATAAATGCAGCCTCAACAGGGCATAAGCCAGTGTCCTACTTGTGCCGGTCCCAAGCCCGGGTAAATGCAGAGGGTAGGGATCAAATATGAAAATAAATCTATGGATAGAGGAACTGATATGATGATGGCATAGTTTTTGATGCATTTAAGGGATTGGGGGGATGTGATGACCAAAAAATTCTTAGCATATCCAGACTCGCCCCCCCTGATATTCTACCTGTCCCCCTTAGTGGGGCTGGCTAGATCCGGCCCTGGTTGAAGGGATTTAATTTAACGAGTTAAAGTTGAAAACAAAAGTTTTCTCCTCCTTTTCCTTCCAAACATCACCAATCGATTCATTTCATTTAGGTTTGATTCTCATTCAAACATATCAAGGTGTGTTCATTAATCATGCATAATATTCATATTACATCTAATAAAATGGGATTGTCTCATCAGATTCTCAAAACAACAAACTGTTTAGTTTATTTTTAAACAAAAGTATATAATAAATATAACATTTCAGAATATTTACTTAAAATGAATAATTTTATAACATTTCTGAGCAGAAATGTCATCATATTTCCTGATGGGGTCAGAAGGCGTAAACGTGTTGATGAGGCTCGTGGTCAGATCAGTTTTATCATCTATTGGTGGGAAAGTTTATATTAAAACACTAAAGCTGTTAAAATCTGCACAACTTTGATCAGAACAATTTGAATAAAAGCTGTTAATCATTTAATATTCACACCTAAAATGAGTCTTATTTACAGCTTGTATTTATTTGGGGCAAAAGTTATTAAATCTAAAGGAACATAAAGGTATTCTAATAAACATATAATAACATTAATAATTAAAGCTAATAATGTTTTATTATTCTAGGATCCCCATATTTAAATAATGTCATTTATTGATTTATCATTTTTTCCCAATTAAGGTCAGAGCATTTATGCAGAAGATATAACACTATATTGATTTTACTAACACTCTTATTTAATGTCTCTAACAGGACAGAATCCTTGGGATGCTGCCCTCGCGACTCGGACCCAAGTAAGCGGAGGAAAGTGAGGCGAGGAAACTAGTAGAAGTGATCATGTGGTCAGAATTAGCAAACTTTTTCTGCTTTTTTTTTAACTTAAGTTATGTGTCCAATAATGTGTCCAAATAACATCAGAAGACAAGATCTGCTTCAGTTATTGGACAGAAAGACTTGAGCACATCTGACAGAATGAATTTGACTCAGTGTTCTTTAATTATTTCTGCAGAGAAAAGGATGAAATAGAAAAGAAAAAAATCATGAAAATAGAAAAAGACAAGAACAGAGCCACTGATCACAATTAGAACTCATAATGACCCACATGCCATCAATTATGGACTTGCTCGCATATGATCAATTATAGATATAATAGATTATAATGGATTTATAAATCACTGAGTCAGCTTACCGATACCATGAAGTAACTTTTCAGCTCTATAACAAACATGTTAAGGTCAGAGATTTTATGCTTTTATCCAAAGTGACTTATATTTGTGATCTATCAGGCATGTTGTGATCTGTGGGGGAAAACCGAAGTACCCGAAGGAAACCCACACATGCATGGGGAGAACATGCATAAAGGCTGCAGCCGGGATTCAAACCTGTGACCTTCTCTCTACCAACTGTGCCACCATGCAGCTGATTCAATGAAAGATTAAATCAATGTAAACAACAAATTAATGCATTTATGATTGATTCATTTTAAAATCTTTATGATATTTTGAACCCCATGAGAGAATTATGTGATAATGAAGTGTCTGTAGTACAGCAACAGCAAACACAGGCTGAGGATGATGCCTTTATATCATTATAAAAGAAGACACATATTATTTTTTTCAAATAAAAAAAAAGTTGGTCAATTTTTCTTCATGTATACCAACCAGTTTTGAAGACGAAAAACAAATAAAAATTTGCCAAATGCATTTTTTTCTGGAGTAATTCAGTTCCTTCTAACCTGGAGCAGAGTGGACTTCTCACTTTATAACATCCTGATGAAGGTTCTCAACTATCCAGGGTGGAAACAAGGTTTAATGTTTCTCTTTTAGCAAAGATGGGTTCTTTTCTTCCTCTCTTGAACCAACTTATATGTCCAAAAATGAATATTCCTGTCCTTAAAAGAGTGTCTCTTGTCCTTAAGATTACAACATCCTACCATCACTTGGCGATCATCACAGGGATTCAAAGACTAGCTGTTGGTTTCTTGTTGTGTGCATGTCCTCACTGTGGCACAGGCATAAACAGTTTTAAAACAACAAGCCATTTCTTTGAGTTTGTGAGTGTTACTCACATGACTTCTCTGATTAAATTAGCATACAAGAGAAACACTTCTACCACTGCGGTTCAATGACTTCAATCTAAAAAACTGAATTTTTTTTCATTATATAGACTTCATTTTTGAGAAGCAAAGTGTGCTCTTTGCAAAACCACGATATGCTTTATTTTTAAAGGCACATCAAAGCTGTCTGATTGGATGGAGACGCTCGGTGTCAGGAGTTAATATCAGAAAAAGACAAGAGTGGAAATCCTTGCAATAGAGGGGGGAAAGATATAAACTACTGTTAGGGAGAATATCAAACGACTCTGATGAACGGAGAGGAAACCAGTTTGTTCTTGCAGCAAGGGTAGATCAGCTCAATGCAACATGGCATTCAGAGCATCAGCTACAAAGAGAGAATCTCCCTTGTACGTTTATTTATACACAAGGATTGTAGAGACAACGGAAACACGGGTTCAGGAAATACAATGATGTGATTATAGGTCAAGTAAAGGTTTGTGTGTGTGTGTAGGTGTAAGTTGAAGAATGAGGAAGTGTAGGTGTTCAGACTGGTTCTGGTGTGTGTGTGTGTCTGAGTTTGTGAAAATAAGGAACTGAAAGTGAGTGTGGTGTGACAGTCATGTACAGAGAAACAAGTAGGTCAAATGTCAACTGGAACACAGGGTTATATGCACAATATAATAAAATAAAAATATGAGTAAATATAAGTAAAGATAATAAGGAAATAAACTCTCTCTAACATTCCTCCCTGTTTATCATTTGAAGATAATTATGTAAAAAACATCAAACATAGTCACTTGACAAGCATTTTCAACCATGTTATCATACTTTACATCATTTTTTCTTGCATTTCCAGAGCAAATTGCTCTTCGAGATCTTTGTCATCAGAAGGGATTGCAACATAATTAACAAGAGAAACATTAATCATTTTCATCATCATTGAACGAAAACATGGAATTACACAGGAAATAAAAATACAAAATAATAAAAGAATAACTCCTAGAGGCACAAGAATTCTGAATAGTTTTTCTTTCCAAGAACTAGATGAGTGGTTTACCATTACCATATCCCATTTGAGTGGCGGTGGGAGTTGTTTTCTAATTGTCATTAGATTGTCCGACAGTGTGGAAGGGATGACGACGGTTGTTGTCCTGTTGAGCGGTACACAGAAGAGGTTTACAAGTGGTGTGTTGGTTGAGCAGGTGTTGGGGTCCGTTATAGAGCGTCTCAGGCGTGTTGCAGTTGTTGTAGATGGAGCGTCAGGTGGAAGGAAGGTGTACAGCAGGAGAGCGAGAATCAGGGCTGATATGCCCAGGAACAGTCGTCTGTAAGACACGCTTGACATCATCTTCTTCTTTTCTTCACCGGTTTGAGACGTGGAGGTCTAGTCGGCCACTCCACCCCTTTGAAGCCGGTCTATGCGGTGCTGCTCTAGTAGCAGATCAGTTAGTTTTTCTCACCCAGTTGCACAAGTTTGCAGTGAGATTTGTGGATCCAAGATGGTCGCTCTGCAATTTTGAATGATGTGGGCGTGGTCAATAACACCTGAAAAGGACCCATCCACCGTGGAGACGCCCAGTTGTCACGCTTCAGGACTTTGATGAGGACCCAATCTCCTGGCCTTAGAGTCTGCAAAATAGGAACAGAACATTCTGGGAGATCATTGGGTTCTTTAACCTGCTTTTTGTTAAACATATGAATCATCCAATCAGCCAGGGTGTGTTCCCTGTCACTCTTAATGAGGTTATCGTTCATATAGGGAATTGGAAACATTCTCCCGTGTACCACTTCAAAAGGAGTTAAACCACCATTAAAAGTCGTTATCCTCATCCACAGTTTAACTAATGAAATACAGTCTGGCCATTGGCGCCCTGTTTCTGCCATCGTTTTTCTTAGTCTTTCTTTGATTGTAGCATTTGTACGTTCAATTAGCCCTGTGGACTGTGGGTGATACGAAGTATGATGTTTTAAATTGAATCCTAAAGTCTCTGCACACTTTGTTAATACTTCATTTACAAAGTGAGTACCATTATCTGAGCGAATGATTTTTGGGATACCATAAGTGGGGAAGAAATGCATGCATAGATGTTTAGCTACTGTTATGGCTGTGCAGTTCTTTGTGGGATAAATCTCAGGCCATCTAGAAAATACATCAATTATGACTAAGCAGTATTTGTACCCTTGTGCAATAGATAGTTCGATAAAATCCATGTGGATAACTTCAAAAGGATGGTCTGGTTCTGGAAACTTTCCTCTTTTTGGTTTTAATCTACCTTGAGCATTATTTTTTAAACATATCATACATTTTCTGCAAAAGTCTTTAGCAAAATCAGAAAAATTTATAGTATGGAAAATAGAATTCACTAAGTTTGTCATTCCCCCTGATGAGACATGGGTGAGTCCATGGCTCATTAATGCTGCAGTTTGATACAAGGACTTGGGGAGTATGGGTTTGTTATTTACATGTTGAATGTCATTAGTGAGTACAGGATTAAATTTTAACCATGATTTTTGTTCATTAATTGGTGCAGATGTTTGTGCATCCTTCAAAACCTCATCAGGTATTGGATGAGGCACAAAAGTTCCTGAATTGTCTTGAAGGCTGAGCTTTGCAGCTGTTTTTGCTGACAGATCTGCAAAGTTGTTCCCTTTGTTGAGGGGTGAGTCATTCTGTTGATGAGCCTGGCATTTGCACAAGGCTAGTTTCTTAGGTAATTGTACTGCGTTTAATAATTTATTTAGGATGGCAGCGTGAGTTAATTTTTTTCCAGAAGATGTGATCATTCCTCTGTTTTGCCATATTTTTGCAAAATGATGGACTGCAGAATACACATATTGACTGTCTGTAAAGATGTTGACCTCTTTTTCTGCATACAGCTGACATGCGCGGATAACTGCATGTAGTTCTGCAGTCTGAGCTGAGTATGCAGGTGGGAGGGGTTTCGGTTCTATTACTTTAGTTTCAGTTGTAACTGCATAACCTACACAGTTTTTTCCAAGTTCATTTTTAGATGCTGACCCATCAACAAATAGAGAAGTGAAATTAGGCTGTGGTTGATCTAAAATGTCAGCGCGTGGTTTTGTGTGTTCATCTGTGTCTGTTTTACAGCAGTGAGGTTCACCGTCTAGTTCTGAGGGCAATAGTGTGCTTGGGTTCAGTGGACCACACCGCGTAATAGTGATATGAGATTGTGATAGCAAAGTGGAGACATAGGTCAGGTGTCTGTTGTGAGTGAGAAAAGGAAGTTGTGTTTGCAGCAATACCAGAGAAACCGAATGTGGTACTTGCAGTTTTAAGGAGTGTAATAACACTATTTCTGCAGATTGATTTACAGCTTCAGTCGCAGCTGCGCATGCCTGAACACAAGTAGGAAGGCCTGAGGCAATAGAATCAAGTTTTTTGGAGTAATAAGCAATTGGTCTGTGTACAGAACCATGTTTTTGCGTCAGGACTGCCTTCATAAAGCCTTGTGCTGCATCCACAGATAAATAAAAGGTTTTGGTGTAATCTGGCAGTGCTAAAACTACATTAGTCTGCAGAAGCATTTTTAGGTCAATAAAAGATTTTTCTGCTTCAGGAGTCCACGTGACCTTGTCAGATAAAGCTAAGTTGTTACCATAGATCATGTTTTGTAAAGGTTGAACAGTTTGTGCAAAGTCTGGGAGCCAGGTCCTACAGAAGTTACACAAACCGAGAAAAGACATGACCTGTTTCTTTGTGGTTGGTTTAGGAACATTTTGGATGGCTTTCTTTCGATCAGTTAACAGGGACTTTCCCTCCTTTGAGAGATTGTGTCCTAGGTAAATGACCGATTTTTGCCAAAGTTGTAGTTTGTGTAATGAGACCTTGTGTCCATTTTCATACAGGTGTTTCAGTACCTGGAGGGTGCTTTGTTTACAGTGTTCCTCAGTGTCAGATGTTATCAAAATGTCATCCACATACAGAAGCATTTGAGTGTGGTCTGGTAACGCGCAGGTGGACATTGACCGTCTAAGAGCCATCGTATACTCGTGGGGGCTGTTGCAAAAGCCTTGAGCCAATCTGGTATACGTGTATTTTTTATTGTCAAACATGAAACCGAACCAATGTTGTGAGTCAGCGTCGATTTTCACGGAAAAAAACGCGTTACTGAG
>SSNR01000043.1:190417-228424 GCA_006937965.1 Callopanchax toddi | reverse complement strand
TTAAACTTTTTCTCCATGTTCCTCTTTTGTCTTCCCTCATCTCGTCTCTTACTTTCTGTCAACCAGTCTTCTGACAGTCTGTACTCTTTTTTCAGTTTTTCCTTTTTCTTTTTGTTCTTTTCTGCTACAATTCCCTGTTTTAAAGATGTTTGTAGAGATAAAACATCTGTGGTATTAAGTCGTCCTGAAAAACAATGTTTTTTCTTCCATTTCTGAGCCATATATCCTGAACCTTCACTTTTCATCTCCATGTACTTCACATCACCTTCTAAAATGTCTCCTTTTGAATTATTAGTTCCCATTATTACACTGGTCTGTTCAAAATGTCACTGGCATGAGGACAATAATAGGATAATGAGTGCGCCCTTCTACTGTAACTAAATTACAGCGGCACCCACTTTACGGGACTGAACCCAACCTGTTGAAATTATTGTCCACCAGTACGTGATTTTGTCCAGATAAAACAACAAAAATAAGATAACGATGTCCCTTATATTAGACACTCGTGATCTTCATTCACACACCATTCATTCCTTGACATGAATTACGTTTCTATTCGGTCAAAACGCTTAAAACCTACCAAATACAGTATTACAAAGTAATCTGTTCTATGATCCGTTCGGTGGACCTGACCAATTTGGAAATTCAATGTCAAAATGCCTACAATTAGGTCTTATTCCTCTGGCCTTAACTTATCTTCCATATTCATCTTTACAGCGCTCAAAAACAAGTTTACGTGTATCAATCTCACCGTCTCAGGGTCGCTGATATTTGAGTTCGTTGGATCCGTCAGTCTCCCACCGCCGTCGAGGACCAGGCTATGACCACCGACCTACGGCGAAAGCAGAACACCGGAGGATTTTGTTGGAGCACCGAAGGACAGATGTCCAACGATGGCTGTCGACAGTCTTCGGTGGTGGTGATCTCGGCGTCAGGAGGAAACGTCTGGACCCAGAGACTCGAAGGACCAATTAAATGTTAGGGAGAATATCAAACGACTCTGATGAACGGAGAGGAAACCAGTTTGTTCTTGCAGCAAGGGTAGATCAGCTCAATGCAACATGGCATTCAGAGCATCAGCTACAAAGAGAGAATCTCCCTTGTACGTTTATTTATACACAAGGATTGTAGAGACAACGGAAACACGGGTTCAGGAAATACAATGATGTGATTATAGGTCAAGTAAAGGTTTGTGTGTGTGTGTAGGTGTAAGTTGAAGAATGAGGAAGTGTAGGTGCTCAGACTGGTTCTGGTGTGTGTGTGTGTCTGAGTTTGTGAAAATAAGGAACTGAAAGTGAGTGTGGTGTGACAGTCATGTACAGAGAAACAAGTAGGTCAAATGTCAACTGGAACACAGGGTTATATGCACAATATAATAAAATAAAAATATGAGTAAATATAAGTAAAGATAATAAGGAAATAAACTCTCTCTAACAACTACAAAAAAGAACCAGCAGAAAAATATATTTCGTCCCATTTTACATGCATTTTAGGTCCAACCCAGTACTGCCTGTATTTGATGTGATTTACGAAGCAGTGGCAGAGATCCTTCAGTAATGAAACAACAAATCCTCTATCCAGGAAGTGATTTATGTATTCAATAAAGTTCTCTGGCTTTTATTTCCTCCTTTGCCTCTTTTTACTCCCTTCCTCCAGAAACCAGAATTAGCACAAGCCAGTATGGAAGCCCAATTTACCAGGTCCTCCCGTACCAAGGTGAGACTCCCACTCTAAGGGTAGCTGCTTTAGAAGAATTGTAACAGGAACACAGTGAGTTGTTATAAAAAGCTCCAACTTTGGAAACTGTTCAGTTATGAAAAAGTTATGTTACAAAACTACTATTAGCCATAAAAACATACATTAAATAGATATTTATTACCAAATATTATCAAGGTGTGAACAGTTTAGACTAAGGATCTGAATGTGTGTGTATATGTATGAATGTATTCTAAAAAAATCTGATAGTTAAGTATCTGACCTGTTATTTGTACAGTGAAGGTTTTGAGTCCCTTTGTTTTTAATAACCTCCAAATCACCTTAAATTCTGGGGAATCAAAATTGCATTTCATATCTATCTTCATTCATTAGTTATATTAGAAATGATGGACCTTATTTTTCATGATAAACTGAACAAACATTTGGTGTATCACCTTTCATACAGTGGTTGAAGTGGGCCGGTACGCGGCGGTACGCAGTACCGGCACTTCTAAAAATAGCTCTTTAGCGTTCCGCCACTTCTCGGGACGCTGAGAACGTACTCATAGCGTCCCGGAACGCTCAGTAGTGAGCGTCCGTTTAAATGAGGGGTGTCATTCATACAGCCCGCTGGATGAGTTTTGAAAATAAAAAAATTAGGGCTGGGATTTTAACGCGTTAATTATGATGCACGTAATTATGATGCACGTTAAAAAAATAACGCAATTAACGCAACTTGCGTTTGAAGCAAGGCTGAGCTCTTGTCAGCATAATTTCCTGCTGTCCAGACGCTCAAATCAGACCTTTGACGCACGCAGCCCGTGCCAAGGTCCTCCTTCGGAGGATCCAGCCCGCCCACTCGCTTCACCTGTCTACGCGGTCGCCGTGAAACTCGGCCCTCCGCTCTGTCCTTTCACCACAAAAACCGACAAGGATCGGCAGTGAAACTGCACGTCTCTAGCCTTATAGGTTTATTCCAGCCAGTGGAAATGGCGCGTCGCATCCAAAGCGCGTTTGTTGGATGACAGCTGAGCCAAGCTGAAGAGCCGCAGCGCGCCACAGAACTTGCCGTCCTGCGCGCTGTGCCTGTCAACTTGGCTAGTGATGAATCCTCCACATCTAGTCACAGCGTGAGGCCAGGGCTTCTGATCGCGTTACGCACAGAGATCAGAGCCCAAGCTGGAGCGTTTGCGCTCTGTGCGTCCTGGTCCGCGCCTTTGGTTCGTTTCTGGCTCAACACTCGACACGCACGCCAGCTACAGCATCGCTGAGCCGAAGCTGATATTTTTAACTAGAGAGCTGGACGTCAGCTGGGTGCACAGATCACCATCCTGCCACTGAGGAACAAAGACCTGAATGGGTTTGGATCCAGATCTGGGTTTTCCCTCAGACCTGGTCTAAATAAAACCATGGTGAAACTGATGGAGTCCAGTCAGCATCACCTGGATTTACTGGTTTTATACAGTTTTAGATGAAACACTGAGTTCCTCAAACCCAGACCCTAACCCTATTTGAAAAGATAAACCAGTACCAAACCCACACTGGTCTATGAACAATAGAGACCCTCATTGAAAACGAGGCAGAGCCTCCAGACCAGACCGTGGGTCAGTCTGAACACTGCAAAAAATGATTCTCTCATCCAGGTGTTTCCACATGTTGGAAATCTTTTATTATTAATATTTTAAGACAATAAAAGTTTTGTGTACTTCTGCACAATTGTCTTAAGAAATATTTGTTTATCTTTTGTTTTGTAAAAGAGTTTTTGAATAAATGTGAAGATTTTCAAATGTACTTGTAATTTTTCTTGCATGAAAACAAGGAGAAAAACATGCACTTGTTATTTATAGGTCATTATTTTAGGATTGTACTGGTCCGGCCCACTGGACATCTGACTTGTCTGCATGTGGCCCCTGAACCATAATGAGTTGGACACCCCTGGTAGAGGTCAGTGAGCTCACGTCCACAACACCTCCGTGTTTGGGTTTAACCGGCATAGATATACAAATGTAGACGCCTCATTAAGCACTGGAACCATTATCGAGGGCGTAAAGAGGCATCTGTGCATACATATGTCTATGTTCTCGTCTGCCGCTCTTCACAATGCGCAGGCGCAGACTGACCAAGCGAACAGTGGTTTCTGTGACAACCGGTCAACCGCGCATGCGTCGTTCTAGCTGCTGTTGCCGTGTTTATTAGCTTAAACAAATGATGAGAGATTGAAAGTTTCATTTTCTGTTTGGCTTATATGATAATTAATAAAGCAATGGAAATTAATTTTGAAATTGTAATCATTTTATGTACGTAGACAACATTTGATTTAATTTGATTATATATGAGATTTGAGCTGAGCTCCTTCCCTTTCAATTTGCATTATGATGCATAGAGAGAGGGGAACGTCTTTTTACTGAGCTATATTTACACTCAGAAATCTCAACATTTCATGTTCCGACCTCCATTAAAGAGAGTACCACCACTTCTTGTTGTCCACTTCAAGCACTGCTTTCATATGATTTAGAATGCATCCTTTTTTTGCTGCAGCAGAAATCTAAATTTTCCAGCTCTGTCACAGTGAAAATCATCACACTGCACACATAGGAGATGAATGAGATGAGAAGAAGACAAGAAGCTTTGAAGCGGGATTGGATCAAGAAGAAATGAAAGTATAAAAAGTAGCAAATGAGAACCAAGCAGCCAAATCTTGCTGACTAGAGCGGTTTGAAACAGCTTGGAAGGGAAACACACAGCAGTCTTTAACATAAGCTATCACTGGGCAATTAATCTACAGAGTGGAAATATGGGAAGGACAACAGAGGGAGGTAGAATGGGCTGGCAGAAGGAGTCCACAAAGTAAAAAATCAGCAGAAAAAAGGTTTGAGGAAGAAAGAAAGAAAACTGCTTCCAGTAACACCCATTAATTTCCCTGAAGACAGGTGCCGAGGATATTAATCCCCCCCAAAAAAGAGCTAAGCATTGCCAGCTTAACTGCTTCTGCTCCAACCAAAGCTTTGTATATTATGGCTCACCTCACCAAATACTGGTAGGATAGCTTTCAGATGTGTAACCAAACAGAGGACAGTCTTCCATTCAACTCTTTTGACTCTGTGTTAATAACAGCTAGATTCAGCACCAGAAGCGTTTAACCAAACCAGAGCCTCAAGGCACATTAAAAACAGACCTGTGGATGTGAGTTATGTGTTTGGTTTGTTTAGCCTTAAAGAGTCTTCGGGAACAAAAGCAAACTATTGGTCTGGCAGCAAGATGGAAAGCTACTTGGAGCACATAGCTCACGTTTGTTTTTTCTTTCTAGGTATTTTATGTGTTTATATTTGATTTTTGTATCAGATTGGATTCTTGCCAGATCTGTCTGTTGGGTGATGACTAAATTCTAAAGCTATATGAAAGCCCTTAGTAAACACTGTTCTCATCGTATTAGAGCTGAGAAATGGTTCTATAGATGTTACTAATCTAGTCCAGGTCTAGGTTATGTTTTTAACTGACTATTTTTTAAGTGACACTCAAATTTACCTGGCAAAAAAAAAAGATATTTACCATTTTAAATGTCACCTTGGAGAGAAATTGACAAAAAAAAGAAACTGTTTATAAAAGAAGAGTTGCTCTTTTGGAAAAGCTGTTTATTCAATTTTTTATCACATTAAAACAAATGTTATAAACAGATCAGCCATAAGAAGAAAATCTCTTCTGGTTAAATAGGTTAACATGTGTGAAAAGAAAACATCTAAACTGTTGCTGTTTTCCTCTGCAGTACAGTGGCGGGGATGCAGTGTCAGTCTGGTTAAGTTCCTTGGACAGCCTCTAGTGTATGCATTGAGTAAGTACATCATATTGTGTTAAAAGAAGGACTGGGATGGGAAATGCAGTGATCTTATTACTGTAGAAGTAGATTATTAATTTTTGGCAAATCTTTAAAAACACATCGAAGAGATTTGGCTCTGGCTGTTGGAGGCCCTCAGACAGAGCAGTTATTCAGTTACAGCAGACAGAGGACACATCAGTGATTCATTCTACTGTACAGTATTTACTACTGTCTGTTGCAGTTTTCCTGTCCTATTGGTGGCTGTACAAAACTCCACTGTGATGAAGAAACACTGATTCAAATGCTGGATCAGGAGCTTTTTTTAGCAGACTAGACTTCCTCAGTTGTTGCAGGAAGTAGATCCTCTGCTGGGCCTGTTTTATAACTTTCCCTCTTTAATTCATTAGACATAATGTTAGTCTACAAGTGATGCAGAGCTGGAGGACAGGATAGGGGGAGTAGTGTTTGAGGACATCTTCTGAAATCCACCATCATCTCCACAGTTCTGCGCACATTCAGCTGCAAGTTGTTCTGTTTGCACCTCACTTTGATAATGCAAACTCCATATTGCCTCAGGTATGACAGATGACAGTGATGTTATTTGCGAACTTCAAAATTTTAACAACTTTGTCTGTTGAGGTGCACTTTGGAAGAAGAAAAGCAAAAAGAGGCAAACCCCCACCTGAGGGAGAATTTCTGCAAAACTTTTTTATATTTGAGATAAATAATTCATGATAGTTGCTGATTGTGATATAATAAAGACTAGAACATCTTTTGTAGAAGCCAGAAATGATGATTATACATGGAACATTTGACCTCAACTGACCTGACGCCGAACAGTTTTTTTACTGTCAGTATGTGATTCTGTGATTCACATTCATCTGACATAAACCATTAAAAGCAGAACAAGAGGTTAAATCATTTTAATTTTCTTCACTGTAAAGGTCAAAGGCCCTTATTTATGTAGAGTTCAGCTTTAATTGATCATGAAATTAAACTACTTGGGAAGACTTTAGTCATAAATGTGTCATTTTCATTCCCATCAACAGTTATAGAAGGGTAACGTGATGATGCTACATTTATGGTCATTAAACAATAAAATGTTTGGATCATCATCTGTCTGAACTTTCTGATTCAAAAAGCCACCAACTCATCACATTTCACCAATTCTAAATCAAGTCTGAGTGTTATCAGAGCAGCAAGGTCCTCGTGTCACTTGGTTTCTTTAATGTTTGTTTTTCTTCACTGGGCTTGTCCTTGCTTTGACCACTGTGGCTTATCAAATCTGTGCTGATTTCTGCTCAGAGGTTTGTCTTGTAATTACTTTAAGTAGCTTTTATAGGAGATAATGGACCTTCAGAGTTAGATCACATTTAATTACAACTGCCAAATTAGGCCCTAACCATATCTGCACCCTACCTGGGAGGGAGGATGATAAACGTGTTTACAGGTGTTCTGCATGGTGCTTTATCACGATGAGCTTCAAAGGCTGTACTGCACACAATCAATTGATTATTTTAAGCAAAAAATATAAATTTGCATTCTCATTACAACCAAGCAGCTTATTTTTCTTGAGTGTTTTTTTTTTTTTATAATTTTGCTGTTAAAAAAAATACTGCGCATATCACTGTTAGATCTCAGTATCACCTCCAATACTGGATGCATCTTTGTTCTGCCCTGAATAAGTTTTGTATATTAAAAAAAATGCCTTGTGGGTTCACTTTTACAGAATGTTTACACAGCTAAGTACTGCTGTTGTTATTGAACTTTATTTTGTTACCTGTAAGAAAGAAAAAAGAGACATGTTAAAACTAGAAGCTTTTATTTTGAAGTCTGCTGGAACAAAGGAAACAGGAAGTAAGCAAGAGAATGCTTGAGTTGTGCAGGAAGAAAAAGCATGGCTGAATCCACATGTTTATCCTGGTGAATCTGAAGCAATCCTTGATGCAAATTCCTCAGAAAGCAATGGCTGTAAGTAGTAGTGTTTATTTGGACATGTTACTGTTAATATTTGTGGATTTTGGGTAGATTTTCTTACTTTGTTAAGATACAGTTGTTTTGTTTTAAGCTTTTGTTATACTTACCAGATACTTACCTGTGTTATTTTAAAGTATTGTTCTGCACACATTGTAACTTACCTGATGTCAATGTAGAAATCTTATGGAAATATTTTTGTGTATTTTTGTAGTTTCACTCTGATTCAACGCCATCATCTTGTACTGTCTGTTATGTACGAAGAGATTAAAGGAGCAAGTTCGCTCATTTTCCTGGCTCTTGAAAAGGAGTTTGGCTGGCTGTTTATCTATGTTAAACACTTTGGAAGTACAACACATAGAGAGAACAGTACAGTGAAAAGCCAAACCGTGAGAGGGATTAACTAGTGCAGCGATGGAATCACAGAAAGAAGACAAAAGTGAAAGAGCTTCATCAGTGTCCAGCTCCAAACGCACTTCTTCTTCAAAGTATTCAGTGGTCAGTGCTGCTGCAAAAGCCAGGGCTGCAGCTGAAGCTGCACGTGCCAGAGTCACATTTGCTCATAAGGAGCTGGAACTGAAAAAGCAAAGAGCTAAACTGGATTTGGAAAAGGCCTCTCTTACTGCAGACCTAGAAGCTGAAAAAGAAGCTGCTGCAGCAATTGCAGAGGCTGAAAGTTTAGAGGCTGCAGCAACTGCAGAAGGTGAGGATATCACCAGCAATAAGAGCAGTGTCCCACCTCTGACAGTAAAAAAGCGAACAGAGTCATACTTGGAAGACCAGGCCCATGTCAGACTCAGTCCTGCTAACGCAACAAAGCCCCTTCATGCCGAACATTCACCACCATTATTGAAACAGGAATCCAGTGATTTTGACCCATCTAACTGTCCTGATGCATCAACCAGGAAACCTCCTAAGGTTCCACAAAATGGACCTCAGCCAGCCTCAGGACAGCTGCCATACATGCTTCATCAGCCTACATTGTACCCTCACTCATCATTCATTTCCAATCAGGGAAAGGAGTCACCTGTAAAACCTCCAAGTAATTTTCCTATAAACAGCTCACCATACATTCCTCAGACTCCAACTGCTCACATGATGGACTTTGCTAAGTATCTGGCACGCAGGGAGTTGGTAACTACCGGACTCACCAAGTTTGATGACCAACCCGAGAGTTTTAGAGCATGGGAGTCCTCCTTTGTTAATGCAACTCAGGGCTTAGAGCTAACAGCCAGTGATGAATTGGATCTTTTAATAAAATGGCTTGGAAAGGAATCCTCTGAACATGTAAAAAGGATTCGTGCTGTTCATGTCACCAACCCCAAAGCTGCGCTTCAGTTATCTTGGACAAGAATTCAAGAGAGTTATGCCACTCCTGAAGTAATAGAAAACGCCCTGTTTAAACGCCTGGACAGCTTTCCTCGTCTCGGTTCGAGAGAAAACATCAAATTAAGAGAACTGAGTGACCTGCTCATGGAGCTGCTTGCAGCTAAGGAAGATGGATATTTACCAGGCCTCAGCTATCTTGACACCCCACGAGGTATTAACCCTATCGTTGAAAAGTTGCCAACAAACTTACAAGAAAAATGGCTTTCTGTGGGCTCAAAATATAAGGAACAATACAGGGTATCTTTTCCTCCATTCTGTTATTTTGTGGACTTTATTAGCAGTGAGGCAAAAGCCAGAAATGATCCAAGCTTTGCAGTTGTTAACAATACTCGCTTGGGCTGCCGCAGTGACAAACCCTTCACCAGGTTTGATGGGATAAAACCTGCTGTTGCTGTTCATAAGACTGATGTGGCTGCAGCAACAGAATCAACTGCATTGCACAGAGCAGACATGGATAAGAAACATGGACGTGATCCAGCTAAATTCTGTCCACTTCATAACAAAGATCATCCTTTAGAAAAGTGTAGAACCTTTAAAATGAAGCCTCTGACAGAACGCAAAATGTTATTGAAAGAGTACAAACGTTGTTTCAGGTGCTGCTCCACTACTCACCTGGCCAGGGAATGTCAAGTGAAGATCAAATGCTTTGAATGCGACAGTGACCAGCATTGCACAACTCTACATCCAGACATAATCCTTCCACCATCAGTACCTTCCAGGACACAATCAGACACCGAGCAACTAAATGACACTCCTACTGAAGTAACTTCAAGGTGCACCAAAATCTGTGGAGAAGGTCTCCCCACACGATCCTGTGCAAAAATCTGTTTAGTACGGGTATTCCCAAAAGGAAAGCGAGAACAGTCTGTCAAGATGTATGCACTCCTTGACGACCAGAGTAATCGTTCTCTGGCAAGGTCTGAGTTTTTCCAGCTTTTTGGCATCCGTGGGGACTTTTCACCCTACCTCATGAAAACGTGTGCAGGCACTACTGAAATGACTGGGCGAAAGGCAGTCGGTTTCCAGATTGAGCCAATAAATGGTGAAGTGTGTTTGGACTTACCCCCTCTTATCGAATGTAATGAGATAATGAGCAACAGATCAGAAATCCCATCACCCAGTGTTGCTCTTGCACATACTCACCTGAAACCTGTGGCACCACACATCCCAGAAGTGGATCCTGAAGCACAAATCTTGATCTTACTTGGAAGAGACCTGATACGCGTTCATAAGGCAAGGGAGCAAATCAATGGCCCCCATAGTGCACCCTTTGCACAACGTCTGGATTTAGGATGGGTGTTAGTAGGGGAGGTTTGCATTGACCAGGTCCACAAGCCCACTGTGGCAGTGTACAAGACTAATGTCCTGCAAAATGGACGTCCATCACTTCTGATGCCATGTCAGAACCACATCTGTGTAAGAGAAAAAATGGGCTATGGCGGGGAGCAAAAATCATCTCACATATTCCCCAGCACATCCAGTTATGGGACTGTGGATTCCCTGGCTGAAGAAAAGCTTGGATTTGAAGTGTTCATGAGAACTCCAAAAGATAACGAACCTGCCTTATCCTTTGAGGATGAGATATTTCTCAAGACTATGCAAGAGGAATTCTTCCAGGATGAGAAAAAGAACTGGATTGCTCCCCTACCATTTCGATCACCCAGGCCATGCCTTCCAAACAACAAGGCTCAAGCTCTTTCTCGACTCCACTCTTTACATCGCACACTGAACAAAAATCCAGAAATGAAAGAGCAGTTTATAGATTTCATGGAAAAGCTTTTTGAAAATGAACATGCAGAAATGGCTTCAGCTCTAGAGAAAGACAAAGAGCGTTGGTACCTACCCATTTTTGGTGTCTACCACCCCCAAAAACCGGGCAAAATACGTGTGGTGTTTGACTCGAGTGCACAAGTGGATGGCATCTCTCTCAACAATGTCTTGCTTTCAGGTCCAGATTCAAATAACACCCTGCTCGGGGTCTTGGTTAGGTTCAGGAAGGAACCTGTCGCAGTAATGGTGGACATCCAGCAAATGTTCTATGGCTTTTTGGTAAAAGAAGACCACAGGGACTATTTGAGGTTTCTCTGGCACAAGGACAACGACCTGTCTAAAGAAGTGACAGAGTACCGCATGCGAGTGCATGTGTTTGGCAACAGCCCCTCTCCTGCGGTGGCAATATATGGCCTAAGAAAGGCTGCCAAAGAAGGTGAACAGATGTATGGACCTGACACACGCGTCTTTGTGGAGAGAAACTTTTATGTGGATGATGGGCTCATCTCCCTCCCAACTGAGGCAGAGGCCATTGACCTGCTCAAACGCACTCAAGCCTCTCTGGCAGCTTCAAATCTTAAACTGCATAAAATCACTTAAAACAGCATCTCAGTAATGCAAGCTTTCAAACCTGAGGATCTGGCTGTAGGCCTACAAGACTTTGGCCTTGATAAAGAGGCACCACCTTTGCAAAGAAGTCTTGGTCTGTGTTGGAACAAAGATTCTGATACATTCACATTTCGAGTAGCAGTTGAAGATAAACCCTTCACTCGTCGTGGAGTGCTATCCACTGTTAACAGCACCTTTGATCCGCTGGGCCTAGTTGCACCTGTGACCATCCGTGGGCGTGCACTGCTCAGAGAACTTTCTGCGGACACTCAGGATTGGGATACAGAACTTCCTGCAGATAAGTCAAGAGAATGGCAAACATGGAAAAATTCACTACAGGACTTAAGCAACCTACACCTTCCCCGTTCTTACATAAAGCAGTCACTCTCTTCTGCAACACACACAGAGCTGTGTCTGTTTTCAGATGCTTCAAACTGGGCCATTGGAGCAGTGGCTTACCTGAAGGTGATCACAAAAGATGGACAGTGTCATGTGGGATTTGTACTTGGCAAAGCAAAGCTAGCTCCTAAGCCTGAACCCACAATCCCTCGACTTGAACTATGCGGTGCTGTTTTAGCTGTTGAGATGGCTGAACTTATTCTAAAAGAGCTTGACCACACACCAGATGCAGTGAAGTTCTACTGTGACAGTAAAGTTGTTCTTGGCTATATCCACAATGACTCCAAGCGATTCTTTGTGTATGTACACAACCGTGTTCACCGGATACGTCAGTCAACTTCTCCTCAGCAGTGGCACTATGTGCCCTCACATCAAAATCCAGCTGATCTGGTTACTAGGTCTGTCTCAGCATCTCAACTCCCTCAAACCATGTGGTTCACAGGACCGATGTTCCTTCACAACCACCCTCAGCCTGAAACGCAAGAGTCATACCAGTTGGTGGAACCAGAATTGGATGCAGACATTAGACCTGAACTGAGTGCTTGTGCCACACACATTAGTAAGGGAGAACTTACCTCAAAATGATTCCAACGCTTTTCTACATGGGAATCTTTACTGAGAGCAGTTTCCTTTCTAATACACCAAGGCCATTCATACAAGTCTGATGCACTCAGCTTATGCAAAGGGTGGCATAAGTGTAATGAACTTCGATCTCTAAAGGAGTTGGAAAGAGCCAAACAGGTCATTCTCATGTCAGTCCAAAAAGATGCTTATCCAGAGGAGTATGCTGCTTTGCAAGAAAACAAAGCAGTCCCAAAGTCAAGTACGATACTGAGTCTTGATCCTTTTATGAATAAAGGTCTCTTGTGTGTCGGAGGATGTTTGAAACACTCGTGTTTGAGTTCTGAAATGAAAAACCCAATCATCCTCCCTAAAGGAAATCATGTCACCAAACTGCTGGTGATGCATCACCACACAAAAGTGGGACATCAAGGGCGGCAATTTACAGAGGGAGCAATTAGGAATGCTGGCCTGTGGATTGTTGCTGGCAAAGGACTGATAGGTTCAATTCTCTATCAGTGTGTCATCTGCCGCAGACTTAGGGGAAATCTTGAGACCCAAAAAATGGCAGACCTTCCCCCGGAACGTCTGAGCATGTCCCCTCCATTCACCTTTGTCGGATTGGACGTATTTGGTCCCTGGGAGGTGATTGTCCGACGCACCAGAGGAGGTGCAGCCCAAAGTAAAAGGTGGGCCGTCCTTTTTACATGCATGAGTACTCGAGCTGTGCATATAGAAGTGATAGAATCTATGGACTCCAGTGCCTGTGTCAATGCCCTGCGCAGATTCTTTGCATTGAGAGGGCCAGCAAAGCAGCTACGTTCTGACCGAGGAACAAACTTTATCGGAGCTTGTTCTGAACTTGGTGCAAAGCAGGATGATCCACATCAAACCAAGGTTTTAAGGTACCTTCATGAAAACGGCTGTGTGTGGGAATTCAACCCACCACATGCTTCCCACATGGGGGGAGTGTGGGAGCGTATGATTGGTGTGACCCGAAGAATACTTGATTCCATGTTGCTTCAAACCAAACATACCCAACTAACACATGATGTTCTTTGTACCTTGATGGCAGAAGTGTCTGCCATAATCAATGCTAGACCATTAGTCTCAGTGTCTTCAGATCCTTCGTCACCGCATGTTCTGACACCCGCTATGCTTGTGACCCAAAAACCATATGTACCAGCTCCAGTTGGAAATTTCTGTGAAAAGGATCTATTCAAGTGTCAGTGGCGAAAAGTACAAGCATTGGCAAATGAGTTTTGGACCCGGTGGAGGAATGAATACCTCCACACTCTTCAGGCAAGGCGCAAATGGACCACAACTCGCCGCAATATTCAAGTTGGAGACATTGTGCTGCTTAAACAAAGTGGATCGCTACGTAATGAGTGGCCTATGGGTCTGATTACTTCTACTGTTCCAAGCGCAGATCAGAAGGTCCGCAAAGTTGAGGTTAGGATGACATCCCAGGGAAAACAGAAGATGTTCCTGAGACCCATTTCTGATGTTGTTTTGCTTCTACCAAAAGAAGATCACAATTCAATGCAGGACTGTTAAATTTGTGTGGCATCAGCGATGCCAGACGGGGAGTGTTCTGCCCTGAATAAGTTTTGTATATTAAAAAAAATGCCTTGTGGGTTCACTTTTACAGAATGTTGACACAGCTAAGTACTGCTGTTGTTATTGAACTTTATTTTGTTACCTGTAAGAAAGAAAAAAGAGACATGTTAAAACTAGAAGCTTTTATTTTGAAGTCTGCTGGAACAAAGGAAACAGGAAGTAAGCAAGAGAATGCTTGAGTTGTGCAGGAAGAAAAAGCATGGCTGAATCCACATGTTTATCCTGGTGAATCTGAAGCAATCCTTGATGCAAATTCCTCAGAAAGCAATGGCTGTAAGTAGTAGTGTTTATTTGGACATGTTACTGTTAATATTTGTGGATTTTGGGTAGATTTTCTTACTTTGTTAAGATACAGTTGTTTTGTTTTGAGCTTTTGTTATACTTACCAGATACTTACCTGTGTTATTTTAAAGTATTGTTCTGCACACATTGTAACTTACCTGATGTCAATGTAGAAATCTTATGGAAATATTTTTGTGTATTTTTGTAGTTTCACTCTGATTCAACGCCATCATCTTGTACTGTCTGTTATGTACGAAGAGATTAAAGGAGCAAGTTCGCTCATTTTCCTGGCTCTTGAAAAGGAGTTTGGCTGGCTGTTTATCTATGTTAAACACTTTGGAAGTACAACACATAGAGAGAACAGTACAATCTTTTATTATTGAACTTCAGCATTAAAATATTCAACAGTAAAGATCAGTGATATTGTAGGCTATTTAACTTTATCAGTGTCAACTGATGCTCCAGTAACTTTCTGTTTTAATGCAAAATCAAACAAACAAATGAATAAATAAAGTAATCCCCTAAAATAAATGCATCCTAACTGTATCTCAGATTAAGAAAGAGAAAAAAATGTTAATTTAACCATTTTAGATGTGGATTTCCTTTCTCACTGAACAAAAGCATCTGTTGGTGCGTGGCTTTAGACTGAGCTCTAGTGGGAACGTTAAGAACTGCAGATGACGACACATTAAAAAAGAAAGGAATGTAAAAGTATTTTGTGAATGGGAACTAGACCAGTTTGCATGACTTTTCTGTAAAATTGTTTCCACAAAAATACCTCCATCACACATTCTGCAGTCTCCCTAAAATGTGGTTAATAGGTTAATTTCATAAGACTTTATAGAGTGAAATGATTTTATTCATTTTAAGACATTACAAGAAGTAGCCTGATAAAGTGGCTGCCAGGATAAACTTTGCACAACATTCAGTGTTTGAATGCACTGTGTGGATTCATGTCAAAACGCCTGGTCCCATGGTGTAATGGTTAGCACTCTGGACTTTGAATCCAGTGATCTGAGTTCAAGTCTCAGTGGGACCTGCAGGTTTTAGGGGTGACTGTGGCTCAGGGGAAGAGAGGTTGCCTTCCATGTGGGGATCAGGGTTCAAAAGGCTGCCCTCTTCCCCTCAGGGATGGGTCAAATGCAAAGAACAAATTCCATTATGTTGTGAGAAATATAGGTATGTGGCCACTAATTCCCTCTGTTCTTTGCATGTGCACCAGGACAACAAACCCAAAGACCCTGGAAAAAGGATCAGGGGTTTGAGTTGAAAACTATTTAGTTCTCATTCACAAAGGTCTTATAGGTTAAAAGCTTGTTACTCTGAACTTCTCAGCTTGAATTAAAAAGCTCCCCAGATGAGAAGTGAAAAGTTCTTTACTGCTTTTTCTCTGAACCCACTAGAATTACCATGATGCCCTAGATCACTCAGAACCTTCACCAAGTTCATCCACCTAAATGTTGGTGGCAAAGCTTTTTTTATAATATCAACAAAATGTATCACCAGAGACAAAAACAATGAATTATTAGCATCAGATACTTTTGACTTTTTTTCTTTTCTCCATGTACTGAATGACAAACTCATTTATTTTACCTTGTGAGTGAAAATCTGCCTGAATCCGTCAACGTAAAAAAAAAATATATAAGAAATCACCGACACCTTTGACTAACTGGAACTCAACAACACATCTGAACAGTTTCAGAATTTCTAAATCATGGATGCAGATAAAGATTCCAGTGTTTTAAGTTCACCAGGTCGTTGTTGTAAATGAGAATAGGTTCTCAATCAACTCGCCTGCATGTTAACTAAAGGTTAAATAAAAATAAATAATAAAAAGTTAAAACAGAAGCTATAAAATGTGACAGGTGAGAATCACAAGCTAACATCCGTCAAACAAAATGTTACTTATATAAAATATTATCAGAATAATAAAAGAAAACCATACTTTTAATTATTTCTAAAATATATCAACATCATTTCTGTGGCATTGTTTAAGAAAATGTGACATGAATAAATTCAAAATAAGGGCACATTGACAGGGATTTTTTTAAATAAAATCTTTTATTTGACTTGAATTATGTAGAATAATATTTCCTTAAGTCTCCTTCTTCCTCAGCATTAAATTGATCTCTGAAGAACATCAAATATAACAAGATCAAGCAGCAAATAAAAAGAGAATGATGGAACGTGAAAAGACAGATTCTCTTAATGAATTTCAGCATTTTAAGAACCATTAAATCCTTTTAAAATCATAATAATGCAATGATCCAGTGTGAGAATGTGGAAAGTTGTGGTTTACACACAAAAAAACAAAATCCAAATTTCTCCAGATACAACAGCTTCTTTATAAAATAATTATGAATCAGTGGCAGAATAAATCCACCTGTAAAACAACACTGTTCCATAAAAAGAAAAGCTTTTAAAGGCAACTTCTAAACATAACAAACTCATAGCCATAACTTCCATAACTTCCTGTTATGGATTGTTTTATACTCCACAAAGTTTACAGTGTTATCTAAATAAAATAAAAACAAAAACGTATAGGCAATTATGGCAACATTATTAGGTTTTATCTAACAAAATATTCACTTCTTTCTTATTTTCATAGGTGTTCTGAATATTAAATGCAGCAGATTTGTGTTCCCTGTTCTGGCAGCATTACAGTAGTCTGAAGTCCAAATAGAGACAGATTAGTTTAGATCCTTGAATGGACACATTTTCTATTAAATACGCTGACTTTTCTCCTTTATGTCGCTGCTGAAACCTTCATGTCTGGTTTCATTCAAGAACAAAAAGCTTGATCTTCTGTGTAACATGTAATAAGCCTAAATCAATCCTCTGTACTAACTGGTTGATTTAAAGTGCATATTTATGCAAGATTTAAGGAACACAACGGGCTTTTAAAAGTACATTTACCATCAACTCTTTGTGCACCATTAAAACCAAATGAACTAAAGGCAGACGGAGGTTTCATCTAACATCCAAGAACTTTGAAATACTTCTAGTGGGACATCTGAGAGAAATCATAGTCACAAAAAAGGTTCAGAGGTTTTACTCTTATTGGATCAGAACCTTACAAGAACTTTAGCATTGTATTTATGTTTCCTTGACATTAAAAAGATCTGCTTCACTGATCAGCCAAAACATTATAAACACAGGAAAAGTGAGTAACACTACTCATCAAGATACAATACTGTGATACAGAAAGGGAAAAAAGCATACCGATTACAATAAGGGTACTCTTATTGGGGGGGGGGGGGGTCATGACTCAAAAGGAAGTAGTTGTAGAGAAATGACTTCTCCAAGTGATCAGAATATAAATACGTTCTTGAGTAGTTTATAAAGACCTTATAAACCATTTATAAGATATTGTATTGACACAGACACATGTGAAGAGTTCAAATAGTGAACTTTTATTTATTTTGGTAAATTTTCACCTTACATCAATTGATTGGTTTATATATCAGTGTGTTCATGCCTTTTATCATTTTTAGAAGCAGCCTTGTTGTAAAACTGTAAAACCTTTTATTCATGGGTAATAAACAACTGAATGGAATTTTATAATAAATGTTTTTAACTTGTATTACCACTGCTTAATAATGGTTTACAAGGTGTCTACAAACTAATGATAAACCTATTTATAAATCATGTAGAAGGGAACCCTTATTGTGACGTAATTCTGGCGTCGACCTGCACAGTCAAATGGACGTTACTCTGACACTTGCCACCTACCTCATCATGTAAAATCAAAAACACTTCCAGACACCAAATAAGGCGTTAAACCCCAGATTCATCCAGATCACAACAAAGAATCTGTTTACCCAACTTTTACAAGAAACTCTAGAGAACTCCTGCACATCCTTTGTTCATGTTCTGACTGATCAGATGTGTTTCAGTGACGAAACAAAGACAGGGATTAAAATATTCAGACTGATCGACATATTGATGAATTAAAGGAAAAACTGTAGCACCACCTGCTGCAAAGTTTATTGTTGTTCTTCATGTTTGAGTCGTAGGTGGACAGAATCATCTGAGCAACTTCAAACCACAGAACTCTGCCAAACAGTGATGTTCTACCATCTAACATTGGGGTTTTTTTTAATTATTATTATTATTTGGGGTTTGTGATAGAAGTTGTTGAATTTTTCAAGAAAAAATAAGCAGCTGAAACAGCATACACACTCAGAACTGTGTAAAGAAAAAGGTCTATCTTTGTTTATCGAGTCTGCATATTTTGTGCACGCCTTAATATTGCAATAATAAACAACCCAGTCCCGATGAATTTTTAAAAAACATTCGGTCTACAAGCTGCATCATGAAGGAATCCTAATAACTCATCAGGTTCAGCAGAAAACACTTGTTAGTTTGTTTGTTATTAACTGGAAACTCTAGTTTAACCTTTAAAAAGAACAAAAGAATAAAATGAATTACAGTTGTTGGTGTTTTTGATATGTTTTTGTTATTTGACATGTAAACAAACATAACAAACAATTATTATAATAAAAAACTATTAGTTATTCTGATATGAGATGGATCCTGAGATGAACTGAGACTGATAGAGCCCATCTTGTTTAAGAAAAGGAGATTAGATACGTGATGTCCTTAAACTGTACATGCTCATATATACTGGGGTTTATACTTACCCATCTGACAGGAAGAGTTTGGTCTTCTCAGTACAGACAATAATGTTGGTGTTTGTCTCTTATCAATTGTTGGTGACTCACAAAAAAAAAACAAGTATTTTCCTGGTTTGGGAAAATTTCTATTTTTGACTTTTAGTGGATCCAAATGAGACATCTACAGAGACTCGTCAACGGAGAATGGAGTGTGTTCTCGAAAATTAGAACAAAGTTTTTGTTCTGTTCATTAAAGAGCTGATCAGTTGTGTCTGGAAAAGAAATGAAAGATCAGCAGGTAAAGAAGATCAGTCTAGTGGACAGTACAAATATTAAAAATGGTTCTGAAGGAGGCCTCGGTGCGCCTCTGGTGAAGACCAAAGCATAGCTAACCAGCCGCACATGTGGGAGCAGAATCTAAAATTCAAACATGTCATTCTGCTTCTTGGCCAGCTTTGCCACTTCCTGCCTTATCGCCTGCACGAGTGCAGATGTGGAGAGGCTGCTCAGGGGCATGCTGTCCATGTCCTTCAGCACCTGGGGCAGGCTTTGTTCAGACGCCGTGCTGGGGGCAGTGGGTGGCTGCTCCAGAGTCTGGTTGTACTGCAGCGGCAGCCTGCCGGGGCTCCCCTTTGGGTAACGAGGATTAGGAAAAGCCTCTACGTACCCGGGCAAGGGTACCTAAATAACAAAGGAGACAGGACATCAGAAAAATGTCATCTTCAGTATAACCACCATCTTTAGTTCAAACAAACAAGTCCTCCTGCTCTACATTCTAACAAAGATTAAAGCTTACTTATAAAGTCATTTTTTATGATTAAGTTATATTTGCTTTGTTGCTTTTTTAGCATATTTCCTGGTTCTGTGTAGTTAACAAACAAAAAAGTTTGGATAAATCATAAAGACAGAGTGCTAAATGCTAAGATGAACTTTCTCTCTCAACAGCTGCAATCAGCAGTCAAAGGAGAACATTAGGCCAAACTTTAATGTCATCTAAATCTGAATCATTTTGATTTAATTTGATGGAATTCAGCTTCATATCTTTGTCCATCTTTGCACGGGATAAATTTATTATTGAGACCAAAAAAAATGCAGTTCTGGACTTTGCCCTACTACCTGATTTCACATGGATAAGTGATGAACTGGGCCCCATTTTCACTGCAGATATCTCCAATCCATGTCATGTTCTGTCAGCTCTCCTTGATTTTTGCCTTCAATTCCTCCTCTGTGAATTTTTCAATTTGACCTTCATAGACTATCTCACTTTTGCAATGCAAGATAAAAACAGTGACATGGAAGAAGTCCATGAAAACAGGACCTGATCGATCACTTAAGTGACAGCAGGAGAAAATTGCGTTTTTTGAGTTTCAATCATATATTTGACCCCACACAAAGATGGGTAAAGACACGAAGCTGAAACTTTTAGGAAATGTTTGGAGCATCTGTATGATGAAGCAAGAAAGTGTTCACTCCCTCCTCCTTTTCTCCTCCTTTTCTCCCTATACACAAAGAACTGCACCTTAGCAGACCCATCTATGAGGTGGATCGGATGGTCTACTGGTGCAGTCAGAACCACCTAGAGCTTAACCTGCTCAAGACTGTGGAGATAATGGTGGACTTCCAGAAAACACACCCCTCACTCCCTCCCCTCATCATCCCTAACAACACCGTATCTACTGTGGTCCATTACTGGTTCCTAGGAACCACCTTTTCTCGGGACCTGAGATGGTCCTCACACAAAGACAATGTTAGGAAGAAGGCCCAGCAGAGACAGGAAGTAGAGCATCTTCAGTAAATCATCTTCTGCACCGCCATCATCCAGCCTGTCCTGTGTGCATCCATCACTGTGTGGTTTGGCTCAACCACAAAACAAGACAGGTCCAGACAGTAAAAAATAACCAGGTCTGCAGAGAGAATCCTCAGGGCTGACCTTCCCTCCATCTAAGACCTGCACAGGTCTAGAGTCAGGAAAAGGGCAGCTTACATCTCTACAGACCCCAAACACCGGGCACACAAACATTAACCGTCAGGTCGGCCTACAGAGCGCTCTTTACAAAAAAACAGCCGCCACAAAGACGGTTTCCTCCCTCAGGCTGTCTGATGAACACCTAACAGCCAGAGTAGTCAGATTACTGTAAAACAAATAAGCACACTGAACTACCTCAACCTGCCTTTTAGTTTTCTATTAAATTAATATATATTTTTTAATTGCCTGTACATACATGTACATACTTTTCCCTTTGTCCCTCTTTATTTTGGTTATCCATACTAAATGTCTGTATGATGTGAGCACATGAAACCAAAGCTAAATTCCTTGATTGTTCAACAATTTTAGCTTAAGGCTGAATCTGATTCTAAAATATTTCATAAAAATTAAAGAAGACTTTCTGGTGTTTTCTTTTTTCAGGTCTGGTCTTGTTGTTTGTTTTTTGCCTACCTGATATATTTTCTGTTCATTGAACTTGTTTCCAGGTCAAATTTCATTCAGAAAACTTGACTGTAGCTAAATCATTAGTACAATGGACTCTGAGGAAATCCAACTGCCCAAACTAAAAAAATCTAAAATCTATGAAAATCAGTTTCACTGATTAGATTTTGCAGTAGTTGGGAGTCAAATTTAGGTTGCTTAACATTTAGAAAGATAAGGAATCCTTACAGAGTCTGCCCACTGTGGAGGAACATCCTCAGGTTCGGGTGGATAGGACATCCAAGAGGGACTGTGATAGGACGTGGGTGATGTTGAGACAAAGTACTCCGAATAGCCAGGCCTGGTGGCTGGAATGGCATACACAGCTGTTATTGGGTTTCCTGTTAGAAAGAAAAAAATGGCTTTAATTGATTAGCTCATTACAAATACTTCAATTTGTCAGAACATTGCTCTACCTAAAGAGAACTATTATTTCCATTCGTTTCGACACACCAAACCATCTGTTTACCTGAGTAGTTTGACACAGGCTGTTCTGCAGTTATCGGTGGAAGTGCTGCTCTAGTCGTTGGCCCATATGGGTTGTTCTCATGTTGACTCCGCATTTCAGCGACAGATGTTTCTGAGCTTCTTCCCTTTGGCCCCAAATCAGACGTGGAACTGTAAAGAATCAGATATAAGGAAAACTGAAAAGCTGTTGTAATCCTACACCACTAGATGGCAGACACACTCCATGTGCAAGAGCGAACAGCTTATTAACATTCTTGCCACTGCTTGACTAAACTAATATATATATATATATAATTATACAAGGCCTTAAATCACCCTGGCCACAACACATCCTCCTCACAGTCCCCGAATATGAATTTTAATGTGATGAAATAAAGACTATTTTCAAGATTTGCAACAGGAGAAGTGTGTTTGTCTGCTCATTCGAATCCCCCTCCCAGCTGTTCAGTTTTGACTGATTCTCAGTTGTTTTCCTCCCAATTTTCACAAAGTTCTTGCTCAGTATAAAAGTCTTGGGTTTATCTTTACAATGACCTCATAAAACACTCCTAGATGTAATTTGGTGCAGTTCAAATATGATTAAAAATCATATAATACTTATTTTCCTTGTTTATGCATTAGTAAAGCACTTTAAATTACCAAATCTGATGAACTGTGTAAAATTACTGAACTTTTCTTGAATCTGGGTGTATGTCTGTGTTCGGCTTTACCGTCTTAAGGAGGTTTTGGGAGGTGGCCCGGTGCGAGGTGGTAAAGGAGGAGGAGAGCCCAAAGCCATCTCAGGAAGCTGAGTGAAACGAAAGGCCTTGAAAAGACAAAGAAAACAGTTTGAGGTGAGAATTTCTCTGCTTTAGGTCACTAGAGAATGTGCATAAGCCAACCTACTGGTTTAGGCAGGCTGCACTGATACACGTCTGCTCCATAAGACGGCACCCACTGCAGGCCGCCGCGCCCGGAGCTCATTGTGCCTGGAACACTGGACACCATGTCTGAGTATGTGAGCGGAGGGGGTGCTGAGCTATAGTGCTCAGAGGAGTGTTGGTGGTGGGGGTGCCTTCCGGTTGTGGATTGCCCACCAGAAGCCAGACTGAAAGCCTCCTCCAGCAGCAGGTGCATCTGCTGCCGCACTTCGTCGATGGACGGCTGGGAGCTCAAAGTGGACGTCTCTGAGTGGCCTTTTAATCCCCGACCGAACGTGTACCTCCGCGGCCCCATGAGGTGGTCAACGTTCGTCTCCTCAATTAGCTCAGGCTCAGTCTGTAACATAAAACACACACTATGTCAGATTAAACACACCGAAATACATTTAACTTAGGGACTTCTTATCATCACTCAATCTTCTTCCTCCTTTATCATCACACAGTGTCCATCTATTCAGATTTTGAACTCAGTGACAAATTTATACGATTTGCGGCTGCCCTACTTCCTATGTGAAAAGAGGGCAGCCACGGGAGACACAGCGTAGTGCGCCTCATAAATCAGCCCTCCTGGAACATGAAAAAGCCGACACTTACATCTGCAGCCAGACGGGTCCCTTTGTATTTAACAGGGACAGAATTTATTCAAAAGAAACATTTACATTGTACTAGCAACTGTGCCATATTTCAAAGAGGTTCAGAGTTTAACAGCTTGATACAAATAGTTTAACCTTAACACAAACTAGCTAAGAGTCACGGTGGAGTAGGAACACAAGGTGTAAGCTGCTCGTTAGTCCTGTTATGGTGAGGTGTAGTTTAGTCATACTGAGTCTCTAACACTAAATATACTGTATATTTATAAGAACTCTGAAAACTTCCAACTTTATAAAATCGATACTACAGAGGGTTTAAAAACCTATACTTTTAATAATAATCAACTAGGGATGGGAAATCAGACCGTGAGAATATGATTATATTGATGATCCGCCAAAGCAAAAAGACCATATTGTTGTCTACATTATATTGCAAATTTTGATTAACTGACTGAAATCTATGGTGGCCCAGAAGGTTCAACAAAATACAAAAGCCACAACACAACAACAAAAGCAACAACGGAAGTAATAATAAAACAGAAGTTGTGGTCAAATGGAACCTATGCTAAAATGAAAGTTACGCTAATACCTTAACTTTGCTCAAAATGAAAGTAAATGAGAGACAAAAACGTTTCGTTCCTGGTCATTAGACACAACTACAAGGCCCAGTACTATGAAGCAGGCTGTTGTCTCTCATTTATTTACGTTTTAGCAAAGTTAAGATATTAGCATAACTTTCGTTTTCGTTGACCACAACGTCAGTTCCATTTTGTGGTTTCTTTTTTTTACTTCCGTTTCATCACCACTTCCGTTTTATTATTACTCCTGTTGTGGATATTTGTTGTTGGGTGTTGGCTTTTGTTGTTGTGTTGTGGCTTTTATATTTGAGTTGTGGTTTTTGTATTCGTTGAACCTCCTGGGCCACTGTAGAAATCTGTTATGAAATTATTATTTTCCCCACCTAAATGCTCATTTATCTTTTTCCTTTTAGGGTTACATAGTAAATAAAACATTAGATTGAACTCTTCAGTAACTTACAGAAAGAAAAAATGATTGTGATTATACTAAAATTATAGTGTAAAAAACCTGAAAAAATGTTGCCATATTGTCCATCAATACAGTCAACCCTCTTCTCTGCCTCCAGTTTACTGCCAACTTTGAACTCCTGTGTTAATCAGGTTTGACCTAAACTTAGCATAAAAAGTAAATAAACTTATGTTCGGTTGATTATATCTTTGTTGTAACAATGTTTCTTGGTAATAAATCTTAGGTACAACCTATAAAGATTGTTCATCTAAAGAATATTACAGGAGATTTTGGCACATTTTGGGGGGAGGCACCACAGTTGTTTCTCATTCCACAGATGCATGATCCTTACATGTTGCACCTCATTGTTAAGTTGACTAATCAGGTTTTCCACAGTTATAAGATTTACGGCCAAGAAGTGTCATTACAAAAAAGATGTACTCAATCAAACTCAAATGTCCTTACTTTTTGTACAAAGCTTATAATTGTTTTAGCACAAATTCAATGACTTAAATGCTAACAAACAAATGTTAAATATGTAGCACAGCCAAGAACTATTATTCTAGTTTATTATTTATCATACAGTAGGTTTGAATGAGCTTACACACCATGAAGGTTATAGATTTTGTCCCCAATAGGGAGATCTTTTACAACTCGTAAGAACAACAGTAATAATTACACAGACAAGTGTACCCAGACAATGTGCTCTTTATATGGTCAACTGAGTATAAAGATAACTTTTACTGCTAATTGGCTGATCTGCTTGGGCAGAAAGGGTTTGTGGGTGATGACTTACATCATAGCCACTGTTGCGGATGCCTCTTCTGGGCCTCTCCCTCATTACGAGCAGGTCCATTTCTGTTCCTCCAGGGCTTGGACTGCTTAAGCTTTGTCTGCTGCGATAGGCCATCTGTCCTACCTGGGATTGCCTGCCAATTAGAGTAAAAAGACGGGCTTCAACAAAACTCAAACCTGCAGTACAGGGAAATATTGATTCAAAGTGTTTCAATTACTCTTTCAGTTGTCATGCACATGCAGAGAGAGATGGTGAAGAAGTGTCTGGTACAAAAACCTGATTGGTTTTATTGCACCGAGTGTGATGAATAACATGAGGGAAAGAACTGGAGTCCCTTAGGAAATGCTACAGGCAGGTATGACACAGACAAAGTAAGTGTTGTATTTCAAGAGGACATGAAATGAACATTTGTTCTAAACTCGATATAAAATATAATAGCAATCCAACTTTCTAAAAACAAAAATCAACATGCAAACATTAAGATATTTCAGGAGAATCCTGAGGTATTTGTTTAGGAAAAGATGCATCAATTTGTCATTGCTTCTATGAGAGCTGGTTGTGAAGACAGCTGTCTGAACTACAATCCGTAGGCCCAACCTGCTCCAGCCACCTCTCCCAGCTCTTCTGGGGATAAATCAAGATGTTGGCAGGCCCAATAGGATATATAACTAGAGAGTCCTGAGTCCACCCTAGGGCCCCCTTCCAGTCAGACATTTGTGTCAAATCACTTTTTAGGAGGCAGCTTTATCTGGCTTCTTTTATTATTGATTGCATTATTTTTCTAAAACAACATGGATTGACTAATAGAGAGTTTCACCCTTCAGATTAAAGTCTGGTCCACTGCAACAGTCTGCCTGTTAGTACCTTGATCTGTCCAGGCCCACAGTTGTCACCAAGACCCTAAAATACCCTTGATACAGCATCTCACTCCCTACCAGAAGTCAGCATCCCACCCCTTTATAATTAAACACAATGACGTTAGAATTGGAAGTGTTTATTCTCATCCTGAAAGCTTCACTTGGACTTTCACTGCCTTGGTGCATGCTTGACGTTTCTAAATGAAGCCCCCTAAAGAACGTCATCTATTCAAGTCACAGCCATCCAAACAAGGCAATACATTCTGTCATTAATGGAAACTTGGTATAGTTCATATATTCCTGCAGAAACAAATCTGGCTACAACCAGAAATGCAAACCATGGCCTGAAGCATGGCCCACATTACCCTAAACCGCTAAAGCACCTGTATAAAGGTCACCCCAAGAGAAAAGGCTTTAAGCTTTCACAAATGAAAACTGACTGGTCAAGCTATGCAAAAAATGTCAGTATTTCCTCAAAAAGCATGCTTAAGCTGCTGCATAATTTCCACTGAGAAAGGGATCAGAGTTGTTTTGCAAACAAAATAATTTAGACTTTTAATTTGTAAAAATTGTTAAATCACTTAAAACGGTTTATTGCAGAGAACTTTAAGTCCATGAATCAGTTATACCAAAAGTACATTTTAACACAATAAAACAAACCTGCAAACATAAACCTGTCTGTATGTAAGTTCATATTGAAGCGCATTTGTAAAGCAGAAGGATAGGAGCAGTGTAGTGAAACACCCTGTCTGTCCTCTTATCTATATAATGAAGTCTCAGGACCTGAATCATATAAACCAAACATCCTCAAACTGCTCGCTAAAACAGGATAATACCAGCATCAGAAGAAGGATGTCCATTCATCTGCAGTTTAAGCTGATTATGTAAGAAGGTAAAATTCTGATTACCCAAATGAGGGAAAAAAACTGCAGTATTTTAAGGCTGAATACCACTTTTTGTGTGTTTTTATCAAACCAAACCAAGGTTCCACTCTTTTTCCACTCTCCCCTCACCTCCTGTGAGACTTGACATAAGTGGAACCTCGCTCATCATCAGGCTCCAGAGGTCTGCCATGCTCACCGGCTTCCCTCTCATAGCCGTTACGCTGTTTCTGCGTCAGGGCTTGACCTCCATTGCTGCCGTTGGTGAACTGGAAGTCATAATATCCCTTCTTCTTAGCCTTCAGCCTCAGCTTATTTCTGTAGTGCTCAATGTCAGATTTCTGCTTTAACGCCAAGTTCACCTGCAGATACGATAAATGGATAAATGAAACAAAACACAGGAAGATCAAACTTTAAAAAAAGTCTGATTTGGATTTAGAATGCGTGTTGTCATGCTGTTAAGGTGTCTGTGTTAAAGTCATGCTCTTTGTTTTATTGTATGGTTCTTTTGTTTCTGGTACTTTTGAGCCTTTTCATTTTGGTAGTGTTTTGTTGATTTGTGTTTACTGAACTTCTTGAGTTTACTAGTTTCTAGTTCTTTAGTTCTTTGTGTCACTGTTTATTGTTTCCCCTTAGTTTCCCAGTCAATCAGCTCTTTGCACACCTGTCCTTCATCCATTAATCAACCAAGCTGCCTTCACTCAGTAATCACCCTCCCAACAGTTAAATTGCACTTGTTGTGGATCCTCGTGTTGCATGCAAACTCTGTTACTTGTTTTAATTTTTTTTCCCTGTCCTCTCTGTGTATATTTTATTATTATCATAGTTTTCTTTGTGCATTGATTCATAGTCAGTTTTGCTTCTTGCCACACCTTTTGTTTAGTTTATTTAAAGGTGCTATAGGAAATTTGTAAAACAAATTAGCTTAAAATGTTTTTGTTTTTTTTTATGCCTCTTAACAACATCCTAACATAGCTATAAATATATTGTGGCGATTAAAAAAGAAATAAATCCATAAGGTGGTTCCCTCGCAGTTCTCTAAAAACCTCAACCAATCGTACGTTTTGGACCAAAAGTAGCTATTGGGCAATCCGGCTGTCTGTCTCGCCGAAGCGCCTCACTTCTGCACTGCTTGGATCCCCCATTAATGCGTGCTGGAGCATTTTGCAGCAGAACATCCCGGAAGTGAGAGAAGGAGAGAAACAGCCGTCTGTTACTGTTTAAATTTTAGGAGAAAAAACCTCACCTTTTCAGCTAGCAGAAAACAAAAAACATTTGGACGTAGAAAAAGGAAAAACCTGGGTGAACATTAGCCTAGCGTTTCAATGACTGGTGTTTTGCTCTATCCTGTTAATGTGGCAATGCGCGGTCCTATGTCTGGAGGAGGTGCAGCCTAGGAATTATAGCCAACGGGAGGGGTGAGAGCTCTGAGACGTGTTTGTGTAAAATAGCTAGCAATACCTAGCTTGTTTGAAAATAAACTATAGCAGCTTTAATTCTAATGCAGCGCTCTGCCCTCAGATTGTACTTGGTTTCTCTCACCACCTATAAATATGACACACGTGGATAAACAATTTCTGAATTTTATACTATGTGAATTGAATATATTAATCAGACTCGTAAAATGTGATTATCTGAGATGAAGGCATCCTCCTCCTTACCTTACAAAGACAAAACAAATCTGTCCGAGTGTATTTTATAGTATCATGTCAGCCAGTAAATATTCTTTGCTAAAGGAAACATATTGGTTTGCAATGATGTGCAAAGCATTCATGAGTTCTACATGACTGGCCAGATGAGAGTATTTACACTGAAGCAGACTAGGAAACAAACAGAGGCAGTGGGGTGGCAAATATTACTTCCTGTACCACTGGATCATTTTTAGTTTTTGATGATGTGACAGAAGACAGAAGCAGAAAAATAATTCTGAAATGAACAAGCAAAAACATCAAAATACAAGTCAAAGAAGATGATGTTGAATGTTTGCATTGTCAGAAAGTCTGAGTCCCTGATTTTACATTGATTAAAATCAAGCCTAACTCAAAAAAAAAAAAAAATGGAACACACATCATCAAAGCGTGCAAAGCATTCCCCACAAAGTTTTATTATTACCAACTCCAGATGAATCCATAAAGTAGAAGTTTTAACACTTGCTTTGAAATATGTTTTTATAAAATCCAAAGTAACACATTTATCCAAAAACTGAATCACCACCACCTGAAGTCAGAAAAGAAAAGCAATAAAGGACAAAAAGAGAGAATGCTAACTTCAGCAGAATTCACTGTTTTCTGCGTGCGTGTGTCTGCTTCACCTCTCCATTGACGAGGATGGAGTCCTGGCTGCGGTCAGAAGGTACCAGTTGGGAGCAGTTAGTCAGAGCGGTCATGGGTTTTATGGAAATGAGCTGCAGGGAGCCGGAGGAGGAGTCATATGGATCTACGGGACAGAAGTTCACAAAAAGACAACAGTCACCTATAAATAATCCAATTATTTATCTGAAAGCAAAAGAAAAACTGACCTCCCTCTCGCCACAAACCACCCCCACCTGGTGGATGGTGTTAAATAACAGTCGTCTGTCTCAGTAAATGAAGTGCCAGAAAAAGACAATAGATCACAAAGACGGCTTTGGCTTCCAAGGCTCTGGCAGTGCATCTGTGTGACAAATGAAAGAATCTGACTCTGCACTTTTCTTCTTAGTCCAACATCCGACAAACTGGATTCAGTTCTGGTTCCCTTTAATTCAGCTGATGAATTATTCAAATCCACCCTTTTCAGAAAATTAAAATCAGGCTAACTAGATTCAATTTAAAGGGAGAGTGTTTAAATTAGATGAATTTAAACACCAACTTCGTACCCGCCACATGAGGAGTGTTTCGCCTCTGAGGACAGAAACAGAACATGACATTCCTCTGAATTTTTATGCCTTTTTACAGCTTTAACAGAAATGCAAGTTTTGAGACTTGATCTTGTCTTTCTGTACTTGTTCAAGTGTGTATGTGTGTGTGTATGTGTGACAGATTGTGTCACAGTATCCAAGAGTTTACCATCCAGTTTTATCTCAGCAGACTGTCTGTCTGCATCATCATCCAGTCCAGCTCTGCTTACTGCTGAGGTCTCACTTTATGATTATGACTGAAATCTGCAGTGCCAGAGGTTTTCTCTTTTTTTTTTTCAAGGTACCTGCATTCTTTTCTAAAACTAATCCTGGGGAAGTGTTATTACTATAGAAAGGGGGAGTAATTTATTGCTGTTTGTAACACATTTGACCTCATCTCCAGAAGAAAAGTCAAATAAATCCTTAGCATTTGAATCTTTTTGTAACTCTCACCGTCCCTCTTGCGGGTCTCCTCCTTTGTCAGTTTCTGCTGTGCTGTGACTTTCGACACCGAAAGGCCCCTGCCGGAATTAAGCTTCCCTGATTCGTTGCTGATGACGGAACCGTCTTCACTTGGCAATTTGCTGCAAGTAACCATAGCAACAGGAAAGGCGGTGAGCTCTCAGGATGCTGGGCTCGCTGCCAGGTTATGTCATCCCTTTCTAACACAACTCACCTTTTCTCTATCTCTCTCAAACCTGTGTCCAATAATCATTGTATATTTTCTCCTTTTCATTTTTTTTAACATAATTCCTGCATCCATATAAGTGATAGCTTCATGATTATGTAACTTACCTATGCCAAAATAATCTCAGATGTGCATATTTATGCAGATAACAGTCAAAACAAAACTGGAAAGCCTCTGATCACAGAGCATGTGTGTTTCTGGTTGTTCATGATCATTGTTCTCAAACAATTCATTCACACTGCAGGAAGAAGTACTTATATGTAACCCATACTGAGTTATATGACAGTCTGAACATCATAAATGCTTTTTTTGGTTTTTCAAACTCAAACCAGCTCACTTTCATAAATGTTCCTGAGGTCAAAGTGACCTCAGTCTGAACAGTTATGTCGCATTTCATTCAACTTTTACATCACTAAAGTGTGATAGAGTGCACACTCATGTGCTAGAGGAGGCAGAAGAGGGCAAGATCACTATCTGACATGTAGTAGCCATATTTACTTCCAAAAACATAACCTGCTGCATGCGACATCACATCTTCCTCTGCACACATGGGTCACTTCAGGGTCAGAGTCAGTACACACTAGAGTCTGATGGAAGTCACGTTTAAATTATAACATGAACAACTACGCAGAAAAGTTGGATCTCAGCAAGAAATCTGAATTTAAGTGTGTATTATTCATGTGTCTTATCTTCTTTATACTCCTTTCTTCTAAATAAACTCTAATAGAAAGTAGGCTGTTAAATTAATATAACAAAGTCAACTAAAGCTGTTTTTACTGTTAACTTTACAGATTTTTCACAATAAAAGGAAGTAACACAGATCTCAGCAGGAACAGGTGAATAGCAGAAGTTTGGTACCTTTTGCGTTTTTCAGCTGTGAGAATTTTTTTGTTGGCTGTCCCATCTTGTTGCAGAGATTTCTCTAGTGACAGTGATGTGTCCCGAATTTGTAGGGACATCACTAAAGTGTCCTGGCTGACAGGCAGCGTCTCCTCATCTCCTCCCTGCTGTCCCAGGTGCTGCTTGGCATAGTCAAAACCCTGCACCGGCTGACAGGCGAGCCACGTGGAAAAGGAGAGAGATAGGAGGCTGTTTAAGTCATTTTCTTCATTTGAACACCAGAAAGTATGAAACAAAACTAAACATTAGTCAAGCAGCTTTTTATAACAAAATGGGAGTTTGAATAATAAAGTATATTTTGATGTCCAAAGGACTTAAAAAGCAGAACAGAGATTATTGCATTGCTGTGCCTTTAAATAGATAAGCACAGATTTAGGAGAGATTTTTTTTTTTCATGCTCTTCCAAATTCTTGTCACATAAATGCCTCACGGCGGTTGTCGACAAGATGAGATATGCAGACTTTTTGCTGAAACGCAGTAATGAAGTTAAACAAGATACATTTGAGGATAAGAAGACAACACTTGGTGTCAATAAGCTCACAAAGAGACGAGCAGGGTAGAGGCCAACAAAGTCCAAAAGCTATCTCTTTCTCCCCTATATGCATGCACAAATGTGTGCATAAATATATATATATATATATATATATATATATATATATATATATATATATATATATATATATATATATATTACATATATACTGAAAGATTAGAGAGTGCTGGCGTCACAGCTTCATAAATTGTGAACACACAGCGGTGCCCCAAAGCCACGCTGCCAAAGTGCAAAATCAATGCGTCACACTCCCCCAAACATTCATCTTCAACACCACACACACAAAGAAGCACCGACTAAAGCGTTTACCTCAAAGTGCTACTGTTGCTGGTCTTTACAGAGGAAGCACTAACAAGCAAGTGTGCTGAAAGAAGTTGGTTCGCAAGCAGTGAGTTATTCAGAGGAGTTAGCAGGAGAGCATCATTTAAATTTTTAGGAGAGCAACCCTAAGATCTTTCCCTGGCTTTTACATTACTTATTAGCTAGAACTGGCTGTGTGTACTCCGTCTGTCCGGACCCTTAATGATGTTTTATGTCCAGTAGAATTAGGTTAAGATGCATACTTTACAAGATAAGATTACCAGGATGTGATAACTGCTCTATAGGTACAATGTAAGTGCTTTCTCTGTTTAATATAAAGGATTTTATTGCTTTCAGTTTAATGAAATGCATAAATAAAGCAGAGGGATGTGCAGGGAGCTACACGCTGCAGTTTTATTTGTCTACCCCAATGCATGCACACTGAGCTGAGCCACAGGGCACAAAAATCAACAGACAGGGATGTATATGTTTGATTAGCGCTTTCTGACAATGATGCAACAGCAGATTTTAGCTTTTCTACGTTAAACAAACACATGCCAATATGAACACAGACACAAATGCTTTATCTGTTCAAAAGATTATCTCCATTTCAACCTTTATCCGTATTTATCAGCCATCTAGAGACGACTATATGGAAAAACAAAGGAGGATATTAACCTTTTCATCCAAGAAAATTAAACATCGAAAGGTTTGTCACTCCAAAGTGTTGTTAAATCCTTGGTTTTCCTCTGCACTGCTGAATTTATTGAAACATATCAGCAGTGTTGTCTGCACAGAATCCCATTTGACTCAGCTGAGCCTTGAAAATGAAAACACAGACTGGTAATGAGAAGAAATACAGAGAGAGACAGATACCTGGTGATAATAGCTCACATCTCTCCGGTATGCCATCTGAAAACAAGAGAGAATAATTTTATAAAGACTGTGTGCATGCAGTTTGAGTTTGTTATTGTTTCGAATCCGGTAAATGCTTTAAAGCAGAGGACTAAAATGCAGATTAGAATAAATTCAGCTGTCATTAATCAGAAATGCAACACAAAGTCACAAATGTACATAATGTATTTTTATTAGGGTTGCTCGATATTGGCTTTTTTTCCGATATCCGATATTGTCTAACTCTTAATTTCCGATAGCAATATAAACCGATACCGATATAAACAAAAGACTAGCACAGTATTTAATGCAATATGTGCCAAATAAATAAAAATATCTCAAAAACTATACATCAGATTTGTTATATTTTGACATTTTGGGAGAGAGGAGAAGTAGCCGAACAGTTTGATGTATAATGTGTGCATGGTATGTAAAGGTCATGTGTGTCATCATTACAAAAACCGATACCGATATTTACCGATATTACATTTTAATGCCAATATCGGCCGATATTATTGGTAGACCGATATCGATTCCCATCCCTAATTTTTATGGTTTTCGTGTCTTTGTCTAATATTTTACAACCAAAACAAAATCAGTTTAGGATTATATAAAACACCTAAAAGCAGGACATTATTATAAACATAAAAAGTTATGACGCAAATGAGGTAAGTGGTGCTTTATCAGATGAATAAACGGAGGTATGTTACCTTGGCTCGGGGATTGAGGTTACCGATGGCATCAGCTTTAAAATCATTCTTATTCTTCCTGCACAGCACGGCTGTGATGATGATGATAATGAGTGCTACCACTGAGATTGGGGCCAACACTGCAGCAATTATCCACAGGTTATTAGGAGGAGTCTTGACCACAGCTGAAAAGATGAGAAAGAATTTTTACACATATCATTTCTTTTTATCTGTTGTATTAAAATAATTCCAGGATATTTATGCTAAAACTACAGCATCACGTATTCTGCTTTAACGTCTTGAACGTGCTGAAGCATTTGTCACATCCACACCAAGTGACACTGTGCACAGCTCAGTCGGATACAGCTTGTGCCTGATTCAGCTTTTGCAGGCAACAATCTATAAGAAAATGCTGTGTGCACTCAGCCTTTCTCCCCTTCTCGTTGCCTCTTAGCAGTGAGCAGTGCTGTAGCCCAAACTCAGTCCCCCTGGGAGCATTTTCAGAAAGATTATGAAGCAAAAAAGTTTTTTTTTCCCCTATGCCCCTCACCCCAACACCAGCTCTTCCTTCCAAACTCAGCATGAGTCATGCATTTTTGTTTGCATGACTTGCTGTGCGTTTCTAAGCTGTTATATGTTAGAAGCCAGCTGTGCTTACGTTCTGCTTGCAGCTGGACAAAGTAGCCCAAGGTGAGCGCCATGGTCTGAGAATCCACCGTGTTCAGGACTTTAGCAGCAGAAGTTCCTGATAAGGGGATGCCGTTGTGCTGGATGTAGTAGGTCATCTCTGCTGGATTCTTTAACCCAGACACTCTGCGGATGCTCACCATCTGATTGGAAATGACAGGGTACACACTTTTAGTAATGTGACCACCTGGATGTTTTATTTTGGGCACAGGCCGGCATTCTGTGGGCCAGCAGGAACCAAAGACGGAGCTGTTGCCCTTCTTGACTCCATTACAAACAACACTTGTACAAATGAAACTGAGGAAGGTAAAAGTCACGTCTTCACAGCTTATAATTAATGGGGTTTTTCTGTTACGTTATAGGTGTTTCAGCTGAAGAGGTCTAACATAGCATGCTGCAGTTGGTGGAAAGTACCACCTTTTGACCAGTAGCCCAGTCTAAGATAGCTACAGTAAAGCAGGTTGTCTACATTAGTCATATTAGTTTGTCATTTTCATCCAATCTGAACCTGTATCTTACAGGTCATGTATCAGACAAGCAAAATATTGCAAAATCAAATAAATGTAAAAACACAAGAGTCTCTACTTCAGGTCAGTTGCTTCAATTTTGATCTGGACTGGATGCAAAAATTTTAAAAAGTAATTCAGCACTGAAAAACATCCCTCAGTGTAAAATATACTTAATAAAAACACTTCTCAGCTAAGTGACTTCTGAAGTGGGTAAACAAAAAATAAATACACAAATGGCCTGCCATATTTGGTTATTAAGTGAGCAATAAATGACATAACAGTTTGATATGCATGCAGCATGTTGGTCCTTGTTGCTGCAGATCAACCGTTAGCTGAACTGAAACAAGCATTAAACCCAAACTTACACACTGTTTCACGAAGAGGTTTTCTTTTGTGACCGTTAGCAAAGTGCAGGTAAATTAAACATGCACCCACTTCATAATGAGAGCAGCAATCAGCTGTGACTAACATATTCATCATGTAATTCTTGTACCCATGCCACATGTCTAAATAGAACCATCACAGGAGGAATGCATGTACCTTTACACCGCTTCTAAACAGCGAACATGTCCATTTTTGTGTAACGTTTTCTCTCAGGGAATCACGCTTTAAAAAAAGCGCACTTGTTTAGTAAAAGATTCGACCTCTGGCTTGTTTTGATGAGCGATTAGCAAACTATGAGCTGAGAAGCTCCCTAATTATAGAGGGGCTGACCACAAATTATCATGAGTGCAGCAGAAGTGCTTATCAAAGTGTACATCTTATGAAATATTCATAATGTTAGAAATAAGCTCACATAACAATCTGGCTTAATTGACTTCTGATTAACATACCAGAGCAGTCTGACAAAACATACCAGTTAATAAAGAAAACTGGCGTCTCTTACTACCTGCTGCTGTGCCATTTTCATACCTGGACGGTGAAGCTGCCCACAGTCGTGGCTCGTCGGAAGCGAGTGCCCTGCTGGCCCGCCAAAACAAACAACTCGGCCAGGCGCTGCTCCATTAGACTGGCAAAGCTTTGGTACTGTCCCTCCAGGCTGGCATTATCAACATCCTGGATCACTGCAAGGAGTCAGAAAACAGAGTAGACAGATGGCTGTAAAAGGGGTGATGATAAACTGTTCTGGAGGACAGAAAATTACTGAAAAGAAAAAGAGGGAAACAGTTGGTATGTGTCCTTCAGACATGTAAAATATATAGAAAACTAACAAAAGTTGTTCAGTACGATGGTTAATTAAACTGATCCTTTAAAAAAAGCATATGGCCTCAACAATCTGCGAAGCTTCAAATGTTAGTGGCTGCAAGGAACCATAAACTTCTACAACCCAACAGGACAGAAAATGTATCCAGTTAAAACATTTAAACCTACAGCCAACAACACCTCTCACTTAATGCTAAAGCACTACAGCAGCAGGACACGTCCACGTGTAACAACAGATCCAAGGTATTGACCTGACCTCCAAACCCCCAGATACTAAATAATTCATAGCCTACATGCAAAACTAGTCTCATTAGAGAAACATCAAATACTGCTATTTTGTCATAAAGCGTGATGCAACCTGTCAAAGCAAGAAGGAAGCCTGAAGTCTTATTTTGGTATCATTTTGTATCTACTTTCAGAGGTGCATTTACCATTAGGCAAATGTAAGCAAGCCTTGGACATCGAAAAATATCTAATAAACTTGCAAATGATGAAGATTTGTTTTGTGCTGCTCAACATCTGTTAAATGCATGTTTAACAAAAAGATGGGAGTCAAAAATAACTAAATAGATAAATGCATATCCCTCCTCCCAGTTAAAAAATTGGAACTATTTTGTGGTATTGTTGAACATTATGTGAACAAATGGTGATGTTTGCTGCCGCTGATGCATCAGAAATGTCTAAATATATTTTTGTAAACTCATAAAGTGTTTATTTGACATCCCATAGAGGTTTGACTTCTAGAGTTAATTTGAATTCAAGTAAATTAATCTGATAAATGTAACGACTTTCAGCTCATATACAGAAATGTAAATGCACAAAACAATAAGCATGCAGAGATTTAGTCCACCTCTCTTCTGGTTGTAAACAACATAAAGAAAGGAAGAAATCCCACTATACAGGTGCTCTAATTTATCAATAGCTGAAAAAGCAATTCTGTTGGTTGTATGTCTTGTTCAGTCTGAGTAAATCTCATTAGGTAGGTGCTGACCTGGTATTGACTCAGCCACTTATTGCAGCAAGGCAGCGTTAAGAGACACCGAGTTTGATCTCAAAGACTCGTTCATATTACAGTATCTCTATGAGGACGTCCTCAAACAATTAGATTAAAAAATAGCACATGAGAATAAATCTTAACTGCGATTTATAGATGCTTAGACCCATGAAATAGTGAATAAATGTCAGATGTGTATCTATCAGTAATTTATTACAGCAGGAGACTATTAAAAAGAGTTTTTCTTCTTGTGTTTTGAGTTTAGTTAGGTTTTTAAATAAAAACAAAGACATCCTTACCCGTGACAACCCAGAAGTCCCTTGTCGCCACTGATGTGTTGAGATTGTGATATTCAAGTGCTGCAAAAAAAAAAAAAGAAACGCAAGATAAAAGTTAGAATTTTAAAAATTAAAATCAGTCCATCTCTTTTTTGTGTTCTTGCTTAAAAGACTTTGCAAAACCATTTCTGAAAAACACACAAACGTCACAAGACCAGGGAAAAGTTTGGAGTTTGGCACCTTTTTTATATTTATTTTTATTCATTTTTTTTATTTTGTGGCTGAGTTCTCAGTTCAATGCCTCATTATCACTGAATGTCAGACAAATACAGAGGAGACGAGGAGCTTAAAGCCGTCTGAGCTCTGGTTGTCTCTGTGTTCTCTTACATCTATTTCCTGCCTGATTAAGCTGTTGTGCTGCAGGCTGGTGCAGCAGTGTTTGGGGGGGGTGCTGTATCAGTGGCCTGTGAAATCCGACTCGCAGAAGAACTGTACACTCAGGCATGACGGGTGTGGGGGGGAGGGCAGGGTGAGAAAAACCGTAAGGGTTTCTTTTTTTTCTGGACTGGTAGTAGATAGAGCTGCAGGGCTGTCAGCAGAATCAGGCTGTTCTAGCTTGAATCATGTGAAAGAAAACTCAGAGAGAAGGTTATACACGAGCATTTGCTCGTTTACAATAAGAGCCGGGGGGGGGGGGGGGGGT
>SSNR01000043.1:103461-190407 GCA_006937965.1 Callopanchax toddi | reverse complement strand
GGTTAAACACTCAAATGCATCTGTAAGTCACTCCGAAAGGTGGGGGGGAAATAAATAAATAAATAAAAGTCAGAGACTGAAAGCAATTATTAAAGCAATAATTCACTTTTTACACCTGCACACAGATTGTAGTTCTGTGAGTGCCGTCTATAAATTTTCCCCAGCAGCTTCACTTATGTTCCACCTGAGAGAAATATCTGAAGAGAGGCGGAGGAGTGAAGGAGCTGAATGCTGCAGTCCGGCCTATACACAAGTGGAAACGCAGTGCCGTGGTGTGAGTTCTGGATTTCACTGTTAGACCTGAGCCCAGGGTGTTGGAAGAATCCTCCATTGTTAATTATTTACTGCAAAAACCGGCTTTGAAGTGAGGAAGCAGTCGCTGCCAGCATATGCTCTCGCCTACTGTGAACGGTGCAATATTACGAAGAGAAAAAGCAACAATATTACCGCTACTCACAATCCCTTTCCTACTTTTATGCTACCATCTCACAGGGCTTTCCTTTTTGTCAGTTCCTGCTCCACGTTTTGAGGTGTTTTGTCTCTTTTGCCTGTAGGTTTTTAGCACAATTCAATCAGAACTCAAGTGATTATTTTACTTCACAAGCACAAATTGTATTTGTCTTTAAGTAAAACAGTTGTTACAGGGTTTTAGATTAGGAGATGAATATTTTGCAAACTTGGTTTGAGGAATATGATCATTTAAACACAAATATTCTTTATAATGTGGCTTTGAAATCCTCTCCAGACTGCGCTCTGATTATAGGAAAGGACGTAGCCTAAGGTTTTGTCTGAGCTGTTAAAAATACCCCAAAATCAACACTTTCATGATCTTTACTTTAAATATCGAAAGCTCAATCTTAACAGACTGATCAGAAACATTTAAACTTACTTACTGGTTAGATACTGAAATTCATGCATTAATACATTAGCTTGAACAGAGAACTAAAACTGAACTTGGCACATTTTTAAACTCCATAATTTCTCCAAACCTCTCTGAACTCTTTCAGCCAGATGTTACAGAATTGTATTTTTTCAGGTGCACACCAAGTGCAGGGATTCTGGTAGCATTCAGACATGATTAAATCTATTTATTAGCAGAATTCGCACCCCAGCACACATTCACTTTACTAAAGCAAGTCAAGCAGATGAAAGAGGACAGACAGTTGATAAAAATGCAGCGGAAACTTTCTTTTCTACAGCTTTTCCTTCCCATGCATTTTATTTGAGACTTTATGTAAAATGTGTGATGAAACAAGACAGCTTGACTTCATGGTTCATGAGAGAGACCGTTTTGTTGGTTTGTGTGGCTTCAGAGCAACAGATCGGCTTTGGTTAACATGTAAATTACAAAATAAGAACAAATCAGATGATTAAAAACAGGGGTGCACATAACTGGGCTGCCAGTACGCATGCGCCAAGATATTATGCATGCGTACCAGAACCTACTGCCTGACCGCGCCTTAGCCGACCTGCAGTTTTGCAGTCCAGATGGCGTAGCCCTCAATCTGACAAGCTTCACATCTTATCCAGCGAATGAGTGCTCACATGGCCTCTGAAGCTAGCAGGCACACATGCGCAGGACCTCTGACACACACACTCGCGGCACCTCCAATACACCAGTGAAACACGCTCGCAACACCTCCAAAACAGGTGCAGCACTGGTGATGTTCACACTTGCAGCACATCCGACATGTGCATGCTAGGGATGGGCGATATGGCCTAAAAAATGTGTCACGATAATTTCAGGTATTTATTGCAATAACAATAAATTACTATAATATGTACTTTTTTTCTGTAAAATAGCAAATTATGTTATGTTTAAGTTGTGTTCCAGTGACTGTGCTGATTGTGTGGGTCCAGCGCTGCCTTGTTTTTAAAGTCTCTCCTCTGGTCATTAATCTTTCACCCTAGGAGGAGACAGACTTCTATGCACCTCTCACTGGTCTAACTGAGAAATACCTCGGTTTCTAAAAGCCAAGTCCTCGTAAAAGAGTGCAGTGTGCGATTTGTGAACAATGCAGGAAGGGGGATTCATCTGTGAAGACGCACAGCGGTTCGGGTCCTGCTGATCCAAGTTCGGTTCTGTCCACAACGCAAAATTTAGGAAAAAACGTAAAAAACAGAGTACAACTGCAAATAAATCCTGGTAAAGTAACAAACATGTTAAAGTAACTTGATAGAAGTTAACTGTTGCTCCTCGTTTTTAAACAAGCTCCTCCTCAGCCTTCCACCATGATTGTTTTCACTCCGCACGTGAATTGGGTGCGCACAAAACTACGTCATCAACTAGACTTATTGTTACTATCACCATAAGACAAATTTTTATTGTGAGGAGAATTTTCAATGATATATTGCAAACAAAAGGTTATTGCCCATCCCTAGTGCACGCAGCACCGGCAGCAGCTTATCGTCCCCCCTCCCACACAGACACACCCACCCCCAAACCCACGGCAATATGGTGCCAGACACCAGTGCCATGGTTCTCCCTTGAGTACCTCGAAGATAACTTTCAGTTAGACACTAGAAATTTCAAAGCTAAACACTCAATCTTTTGACTGAAGGAAAGAGGATGGGCTAAATGGGTAAAGTTTATCGTTATTTCCTTTTTGCTCTGGTTCTGAATCTGCTGGTGGTGCGGGGAGGCTGCTGTTTAGTTATTTTTTGAGCAGATCTAACCACTATTTGCAGGACCTTCTTGTGAGTCTCAGAGCTGTTCTTCTAAGCAACTTCTAGGAAAATTAGTTTAAATTTGGTTGTCAGCCTTAAAAGTCTACAAGGTCAGTTTCACACATTTTAGCAGTTTAATGATTTTTAGTTTACCATGAATGATGTTGAGCAAAGCAATTATTCTTTAACAAAATCATTTCTCATTTTATATTAATCTGAGTCATGTGTCTGTCATATTTCTTCCCTCTGAGATGGACTGGAACTCCACTGGGACTGCTGTTTGGACTCCTGCTGATTCCTTCACTTATCATTTCTCTTTTTCTGTAAATGTCCTTAGAGTAAACAGACTGAATCTTTCCTCAAAGGAGTCTGGGAGAAGAGTTAATGGCTTACTTGTGTCTTTTAATTACCTAACCACTGCTGTATGACTAAAGTACAGAGACACAAAGCCAGCAAAAACTTCCATTTACTTCAATCCACTCAAACTGATTCAAGCAGCAATAAATCAACTAGTTCTAACACTTGCATCACATCTTGCTTTCTGCTTGTGTAATCAACATTTTGGTCTAAATGTGCAAAAATCTGGAGCAGATTTTTAGAAAACGTAGCAAACCCCAAGAGAAATGCAAGCAAGTTTTCCCTGACCAACAAATGTACTTGGTATTATCATATTTGTAACTTACGTTCAGCAATGATAAGTGGTGGATAGAAGAGGAAGTAGCCCACCAGCTCAGCAGAAAGCTGACCAAGGAGGTTTGAGGCAGCTGTTCCGTTAAGATAAACACTCTCGTTCTTTACAGTGTAGACCAGCGACACGGCAGGAGAGGCTGCTGCCTGAGAGACGCTCAGCACCTTCAGAGAAAAACAAACAAAAACAACAAGACTTCAGGTCAGCGAGAGAAGAGGACACAGACAAAAGCATAAAATTATCTAAATGCTCCAGAGTTGTCTGTGTCCTTTGATGTGCAAATTATAGGTAAATGATACTATTATAAAATGATTCTACACAAATCTTCCAGCAGCACAACAAAAAAGTTATAAGTGTGCCAAAATGCTGCAGCGTTTTCGTCCCGTTTGATACGATTTAATGTGGCAGCTCATTAAAATTAATACAAACGTTTCCTCCCTGGCATCATTAACTTCCCTCTCAGAAGCAGCTGTTTAACACAAAGACACACCCCTATACACTAAGGGACATTTTTGAACAACTTGCACACAATTTGCATCTGTTTGTTGCTGCCAAAACTCATAAATCACAAGGTGACATTGATGTCTGACAAGAAACAATTCGGTTTTTAAGTTTATTCATTATGCTGCAAAAAAACAAGTACATTTCCTTCTAATCTCTGAATGATCAGTAAAACATAGTCCAGGAAACATTAGATCCAAACTTTTTTATATTACGTAAGTGCAATAAAAGCATGTCTACCAGTTACAACAATACAATAAAAATGGGGGGAAATGAAGCTGATAAAAAAGTGAATATCAATAAAATTGTTTCATCACAGTACCTGAATTGATAGGTGGCTTTTAGCTTTAAGGACTTTGGCCTGCGCCTCAGAAAACACCCTCTCTAGTCTCTGTTCCATCATCTGAGAGAATCGACAGGATCGAGGATCCTCACCTGCTCCCACAAACTGCAACACTGGAAACAGAAAGGACAATGAAAAAAGTCTTTATGGAACGTTTTATCAAGATCTAGGGTGATATTTTTATATTCTGTGTATATAATCATGGTCAAAAGTTCTGAGAATGACACAAATGTTCTTAATCACAAAGTTACAAAGTTTGCTGCCTCAGGTTTCATGTTGGTGGTTTGAATAAAGTCCAGATTGCTAGGATATGTCATCCATCCATTTATTCCTTTTTCAGAACCACTTCATCCAGTGAGTCACAGGGAGCTGGTGCCTATCTCTCTAAAGCATATGTGTCAAACACAAGGCCCGCGGGCCACATGTGGCCCGCCACATCATTTAATGTGGCCCGCGAGAGCTTAAAAGGTCTGAGTATTCAGAAATAAATAGGTAAAAAGCGTATTTTGACCAAAAACTACATTTCCCACAATGCATGTCAATTGTGTTACCCGCGACTTGACGGCTTACCGCCACTACAGGACAGGGTGCACACAAGCAGTACCCTGGTCCTCATGAGAACCGGATTTCCAACGCGCTTTTGCGGTCCAGCGCTGTGCGGTCCCGATGGGAGACCACTCGATCTGACGAACTTCACATCCTGTTGCAGCTCAGTGAATGAGTCACATGACCTCTGAAGCTAGTGGACACACACGGTAAGACCTCCGCTCCGACACACACACTCACACACACACTCACAGCATCTCCAGTGCGCCATTACGCACAGCTCGGCGTGCGCTTTAACACACACACAATCACAGTACGTCCGACCCACGCACGCAGCTCACACATGCCCAGTAGGAGTACAACGGGTCACAATCGATCCGTGATCTGAACAGATCGCCCTCTGTGGTTCAGGACACGGTTTGTAATCCAGCTGGCTGCGCTCGCGCGCTTTACTAACTCCTCCCCGACCCGACAGCTCGCGCTCTCAAGCTGCTGATAAATAATTCCTCTCTGAGAAAGACGTTCATTTTGTCATCACATATCCAGTTCTCTTTATCAGAATCAGTCATTTTAGTTGACCAGAATAAAAGATCACTGGTCGATTGTTGATCCATGATGCGTGCGCGCGCGGGGAGCTGCTGATCCTCCATCCCTCCGTCAGCTGATCATCCTCTTCTCTGATGGCAAACCAGATTAACCAGTTTCTGCCTAAGATAACGTGTTGTGTTGGACTTTTATACGAGATAATGAACATTAATATGAACGGTGCTCAGTCAGGAGGATCAGAACACCTTGATCGTCACGCCTCCTCACCTGCTGCAGCTGTCTGACTGCAGTGAGGAAGAAACAGGTCATCGCTCTGTCAGACCGGAGAGGTGACCAGTAGAAGGCTTTCAGTATTGAATTGGTTTAAATATGTTTAAAAGTTTTATTTAAGCATCAGAATGACCTCATGAGTTACAGGTTGTTTGAATTTATTGAGCATTAAGCAGAAAAATGTTGAGCCAACAGCAAATCATCATCTTCAACTTCCCCCCCCACCCCCCCACCCCCCACCCCCCATGTGTGGACCAAACCCCAGAGCCAGGTTCTCCCTTGAGGACATGTGATGACAGATTGTGTGCACCCCTAACTATAACAAATGTTTTGATCAAAGTTATTATAACTTTGATGTATTTTTAATCCACTTGAATAGTTTGATCCTTGATTGATGGAGTTCAGTGGGTTTCATAACCTGACAAATCAAAAGGATTTATGTTATAACAGAGCAACAAGCAAACCTATTTTTCATGCATTTGTAATGTTTTATCTTGTATAAGTAATAAATTCAGAGTTATGTAACGTTAAGGAGTTGTTACAATTTATTTTACATTTAATTTGGTTACATTTTTAAGTTATCTGGCCCTTTGAGGACAGCCATTATGCTGATGTGGCCCTCGGTGAAAATGAGTTTGACACCCCTGCTCTAAGGGGTGGGCTTGATTTATGGATACATATACAGTATATACTGTAGATACCAAAGTACAATATGATGGGATTTGTTCTCTGATTTGGCCCATCCCTGAAGAGAAGAGGGCAGCCAGTTTCACGGTGGCCAGGAGGCAGCTGGTGGTTCCGTATTTTGCCCAAGGATACTTCAACACATGTCTGGCTGGGGTTGAACCCTTAGCTCCCACTCAGTAGACATCCTCTCTTCCCCTGATCCACAGTCGCCCCAAAGGTGACAAGACAAAAGACACATACAACCATTTACACACTCACCCACACCTAGTGACAATTTAGAGTCAACAATTAAACTAACATACAAGTTTTTAGTCTGTGGGAGGAAGCTGAATGAAGGAGTACCTGGAAGAAACCCCACGGGGAGAACATGCAAACCCCACACGGAGAGACGAGTGAACCTGCAACCTCCTTGCTGTGATGCAACAGTGCTACCAACTGCACCACCATGCATGTCACTGAGTTATGAAATGTTCAGATTAATTATAATTATTTGCAAGTCCCTCTTTGCCAAAATGAATTTAACATCCACCCCCAAAAATATTGCTACTGCGTTTGTGATGAAGGCTAAAGGGCACCGAAGAAAGTCCTGCATTCACCAGGAATGTCTTCTAAACTTGATTTAGCTGCAGGATCAGGGCTCCTTCAGAGCTGCTCAGGATCATCCTGAGACCATTGGTAGCTTCTCAGCCATGGACTCACTCACTGTTTACCCCAGAATACAGCCCTAAATCAATGGATGGAGCAAACCATCTCATTTTAAGGCCATGACCAGGAAACGTCTCTGACATCAGTCCCATTGAGAACTTGAGGTTAATCCTCAAGAAGTGGATGGACAGACGAAAACTCCAGTATTGATTATGCATAAATGGGCTGCCATCAGTCAAGATTTGGCCCAGAAGTTTTCTGACAGTGTGCCAGGCTGAATTGCAGAGGTCTTGAAAAAGTAGGGCCAACAAATGCAAATATTGACTAATTATTACATAAACTTAATGTAACTGTCAATAAAAGGTACTGAAATGCATTAAATGCTTGTAATTGACCATAGAAACATGAGACAAAAACATTTAAAAACACAGAAGCAACAAACTCCAGTCCTTGTGTCATTTTGTAAACTTTTGGCCACACGCTGTAAGAAGAACCATTAAAACAATCACTTTAAACACCATGTGCTAAACTACTTCTTTCTCTAATATGACGTTACAAAATGTATTTTTCATTTTCCATCACTTCTATTCCAGTGCACAATCACAGCTGGAACAAATAGCAGGAAATCGCCTGCTGTTTTGTGACTTGTTTAATTTCCATCCTGAATGAGCAACATCTGACCTGTTTTCAGCTGGAAGCCTGTGGCGGGGCTGGGTCTCCACAAAGCAACAGGAGCAGGCAGGGCTGTCACCAAGGGGAGGTACTGTCGCAGGTCTGCAATCAGCTTATCACGGCCGTAGGACGTCAAACCTTCCACCACTACCGACGGAGGGTAAACTATATCCCCCCCTGTTACGTGATAAGCCACCGTCATGTTGGGAGAACCAAAAACAGTTTCCACCTGAGAGAAGATGAGCCAAATAATAAGAATGAGAAGTCTGACATTAAATATATGCAACCTGTTTCACCTCTGATTTTAAATTTACACCCCAGATGAATTAGGGATACATGAGCAGACATGTATTTTTATTTTTAATCATCAGTAAAATGCATAAAAGCACTTAAAACTTTGACTGTAGCCAGTCACTAGGGGGCACCTCAGTTCCATACGGTCCTACATCTATGCATGTAGCTGTTTGATGCTAAAAGTGAAAACTCTGGTAATAAAACGTCAACTAAAGCATATGGAATAATAAAACTTTTAAGACATCCAAATAAGACTTTGTGTTTAAGTTATGTCGTTAAACTGATTAAATAAAAATGACATCAACATATAAAGTGGTTGCAGAACTGCAGCTTGAGTTTAATTTTTACTGACATACAAATCTGGAAAGTTAACATTTTTTTGTGTAAAATCTGTTCTCATGCAGAGCTGATGGGGAATAATGAACTGGCAGGCTAGTTTATTACATCTTTTCTCAGTGCCAGTGCTGTGTTTCCTCACACACTTCATCCTAAAACCTGTAAGCTATATTGAATAATTGGAGCTATACACTGCAGGCTGTGTTGATTTCTGTTAAGCACAACTTTATGAGACTTTTTTCTCCTCCTTTTTGACTTGACTACATGAATCAGTCCAAAGTTAGCTGCAAGCTGTTCTGCAGGCAGGTAAACTCCATCAACGCGTCTCTTTTACTCTGCAAGATGTTGCTGTCGTTTTCATGAGAGATGTTTCTAGTCAGTAAATACACCAAAAAAATTCATCCAGCCCCAAGTACAGCATAGTTGATGATATTAAAGAAGTACAAGCTGATGTTGCTTTTTCGTCAATGCACACAGGTGTTCTCATCGATGCACGACTCCTACAGAGTCATTTGGTATGAGGCTAATTAAACACGTTGTACTTAAAGGCCAAATGTTAGCAGGGTTTTTATCAGACAAAAAGAGCATCATCACAGCTTACAGAAACACCTGAGTCAACAGATCAACAGTCAACTATGTGTTTGGCTAACTGCACAAAGAAGAATGTGGAGTTGTATTAGTTGAAAAGCTACCCATGACTAGATAGCTACACCTGACTGACTGACGGTTTAATGAATTTTATTTCAGCAAGAGAGAAAAAGGAGGAATATAGAAATATTTAAAGGCAAGCTATGGAACTTTTCCACATTTTAAAATCTTTTTATTGAGCCACTATGTGCTAATATGACCCTTTACGGGTGTCAAACTCCAGTCCTCGAGGGCTGCAATCCAGCATGATTTAGAAGTCTCTCAGCTCCATCACACCAGATTTGAATCAGTGGATGATTAACAAGCCTCAGTAGAACTTGAGGACTTCCTGAAGATGTAATTTAACAAAAGATTCAGGTGCTCAGGATAAGTACTAAAACTTGTAGGACACCGGCCCTCGAGGACTGGAGTTTGACACCCCACTCAGCCCCATCTGCTGCTTGTGTCCAGAATACCGCATTTGCAACTTCTGAGTCTCCAGTCAGGTGCCCTGAAGTCTCACAAAGTCACGTACAGTATTTCAGAAGGGTTAGACTAACCCTATGTGGCTAGCCAACATGCTAGCGCTGGAGTGTTTTTGCTCATGATTCCTGCTCTTTTTTAAAATCTCTCCCTGCTTGAACACAGCTGATTTCTTTAAATGAGCGATGAACCGCTCCAGTAGAAAGCAATGAAGGCTGAGGAGACATTTCAACAAATATTTAGGTGTTTCTGAGCAAAGACAATGCTAATGTTTTTACAAAAGTGATTTAAAACGGACACTAGAGGGTGCTAAAAACAAGCCAAGACTGCATAGTATGCCTTCAACAAACAAGGATAAACCATGGGGCTGCTGACTAGAGACTAGAGGGTCTCAAACTATGAGCATGTAACTGGTAAGTTATCAGGGCAGAGAAGTACTAAACACAATAACACGATGCAACCTGGAACCTTTGGCTGCTTGTTGTGTGCGTTTCCACTGCTGTACACTGTACCATGCTAGGAAAACTAGGCCACTACCACGGCATGAGCAATAGTTGTTTCTGAATGTCAAATATATTTGAGTTTTTCTGCTTTATCAATTGGTTATGTGTAACACTTCAGGAAAAATGAATAAAGCCATTATAGGACAATTCAGGTGCATAGAAGTGTATTAGACTTTGAGACTGAGTGTAAATTGGTAAAATGTTCAGGGTAAAAACAAACATTCTATCTCCCTACTGGGGACATATATTCTAGGGTACATTTATACCCGTGTACACTGTGGGTAAATGCAGTGGAAACAGAGGGGTAAATAACTGTGCAATGGTGAAAAAAGTTCCTGCAGTGGAAATACGCCTACTATCAGCACATTCTAATAGAAAAACTAATTTGCACAATTTTCAACAGGAAAACGTGTTTGTAAAGAAATGTGACTTTTCACTGAACCCATTGAAACCAGAAAAGAAATGCTGACAGATCTGGAAGTTTGCGTCTGAGAGGTGAAACCATTCCGATCGGTTATCTAAACCCATCTGAAAGCCTGCACTGAGAAGGAGGTCAAAACACTGAGAGCCTCTTGTCTCTGGAGCTGAAAGTTACTCCTACCTCCACACAATTCAGCCTTGTTATGAGCTCTATGAATAGAGCTCTTTATTATCTCTTCATCCTCTCAGGCTCTATCCATGTGAAGGTGTTATTAAGAGCCTGCATTTCAAACACACTTATTAACTCTGACTCAAAGACTGTGACACGCTGCAGAAAATTAACCAAACAGATCACAGACCTGGCATTCAAAAGGCTTCAGATCACAGCTGACCCCTAGCAACACAAAAGCCAGAAAAATCATTAGAAATCGTTTTAGTCTCGTGGTTGATTTCATTCACACCAGTCCTCCTCTTCTTTTCAGCATTGACTCGGTACACGTCTCTCCTCCCAATAGTTTGAACCTATAATTATACACAAAAGCAATTTCCGTAGCCAGCGGCTTGATTCCCATTGAATCAAAAGGCAGTAAAATTCACCCATGCAATGTCTGAATGGGTGAGGGAGGTGCACCGAAGCAGGACCATTTTAAAAATGGAGAGCGTGAACTCCAGCTTTACAGGACACAAGCATACACCTCACTATTTGATTCTTTTGATCATCGAGAAAAGCAAAATGAAGAGATGTTTTACTAACACAACTACAACCCACTGAAAATGAAATGATACTACGAAACGAAAATCTTGGAAGACCTTTACATTTGGGGGCATCAAATTTCAGATAAGACAGAGATCAAAGTCTCTGCTGAGCACCTACTGACTAAGAGTCTGAAGCCTAGTTTATAATTCTCTGACAGCAAGTTTGCGCTCACACGCAGACGTATTGACGAAGGCATTTTTGATTTACACTTCTCCGTCGGTGTTGTGAAGCAATTCTTCACCAGGACAGCAGAGGGCGTATAACTTTTCAGCAGCAACGTCTCTGGTTGACCAAAGTTTGTTTACTTCAGCTTAGTAATGGCTGACAGAGAGTGAATTTTGAGTGAACTGAAATGGATTGATCTCGAAGAACAATGTTGTTAAAGTGTCCATGTCATGGTTTTACGTGTTTTCTGACTTATCTATCATGTTGCAACGTTGAGTTCTCACCTTAAACCTGCCAGAAAGAGCAAAAAACGGCGTCTATCTGTCTCCTAGTACAGCTAGTGAGAATTTTCAAGATTACAGACCTCCTCTGCCAGTAGGTTTCAAACTGTTTTTTTCACTCCAGCCCGCTATGAGGTCATAGCGATCCGGACGTGTTTATATGGTAAATTCTCCCCCCACATGCACGTTCACGACACCTGGAGCGAGGAGAACGCCAGTGCTGCTGCTGCCATTGACCATAGACCGCATAGCACAGACACAGAGTTATCCTCTCGTGTTTCTCTTTTCTTTTAGCAAGCGATTTGTTTCTCTTTCACTGCCCCCTACTGCAGCCGAAGTGTCAGGCTGCCAAATAAGGAGAAACCCAGCAGAACCGGAAGGCGGCGCATTCTTCTGATCTCTGAGTTGCTCGTTAGGAAATAATTACAGCGTATTTTGAGTTATAATGGTGCAATTGTTTAATATTACTGTTTAATATTAATTGATTTAAATATCGTGCCATGGGCACTTTAAAAATAATTTAATGAGAGTGAAGGAAACAGAGGCGTCAGTGGTATGTTCGTCCACTGAACAGGACAAGGCAGAAGATGAGCAAATATGCAGCTCTCGTTCAACCTTTTCAGGGACAATGATGGATTATATACCGTAATTGTTCGTACTTTTGTACTTCTTCTGCCAGATGTTCCTCAAGCTGATCCATATCTGCTTCTGCGAGATTCTCTTACTACTACTTCTCTGTCAATACCGGCGTCAAGCCAGAAATGATCTTGGGTTGTTTGGCCGACCAATCAGAGATGTGCGCTCTCTGCCTCGTTCAACGGATAGTTAGAAAAGTGGGTTTAAATCTGTCCGTCCTTGTGAGTCTGTTGGAGAGCCATTGCGTTGATGGATAATAGCATTGCATGTAGGGATGTTCCAATCGATCGGCCACCGATCAAAATCGGACGATTTCCATGAAAACATCGTGATCGGCAAATTCCAATATTCTCCTTTCAGCGCCGATCATAGCAGCCAATCAATAGCTCCTAAACCAGAGGTCACTGTAGGCGCACAGAAAATCTGCAGCGCTACAGTGAGTTCATTGCACACACAGGACTCGCCATCCCCTCAACGAACCTGGACGGATAAGGATTGGAAATACATATATCTATAAATAATGTATTTCTATATGGACGGATGGATGTTTACATTGTGCCTTCAAGTTTTTGTATTTTTTCATCTTGGAAAAAGTCAGTAAAACATGTTTTTGTCCAAATAGAAGTGATATACGTATGGTTCATTCTTTACACATCAAGTAGCCATTAGCCCTCATCATTACTACAATGTGAAATTTACAGTCAATCCATGTGATCGGTATCAGTGATCGGCAGCAAAGAATGTGATTGGAGCATCCCTATGTCTCCGTACTGACGGAGAAGTATAAACGTCATCACCCTGGTCTACAATACTACTGAGATGTCCCTTGCAGTTATTTTGAGTACATTTACTTATTTGCAAAAAAAAAAGGTTCTAATCTAGGACCTTCTTCTTTCACCAGGGCCAAAAAAAGTTCACAAAAAGAGTGAACTAAATCCAGAAGAGACTTTTAACTTTCTCCTCACATACAGTGGCTTCATGGTTGTGGTGTTTATGAGAAAAGAGTGGTTTGTCTGTTGGAGTCTTCAAGCTATGACCTTCAATGAGCTCTGGAGCTGTTTGTGTAAAACAATCCGTTTGACTGTCAGCTCTTCTAACTCAGTTTCTTAACTGAAAATAGATGGAATGCTCTATCAAAGTTAGGACTGAGTCTTTGCCTCAAATGGAGGAGTTTATCTTGTTGACTTGTTAGCAAGTGATGGCAGAGTGGAGCAAGATGGACCAATGGATCAGGGCTTTGTCATTAGAGCATTGCTCCAGCTTGTTGTGGTAAAGGAGGAGTTGAAACTATCAAATGTACTGGTTCATCTACTGTTCAGCCATCACCTAGGGTCATGACATTTGGATTTTAACCAAAATAATCAGATTCTGGATACAAGTGGCTGAAATAAGTTTCCTCCATAGCGTGGGGGCCACTGTTTCTCCACATCAAAAGGAGTAAGTTGAGGTGGTTTGAGTATCTGATTAGGGGACCTCCTGGTTGCCTCTGGGGGTTTTCTGGGCATGTTCCACTGGAAGGGGACCCCAAGGCAGACCCAGAACTCACTGGGATTATACATCCTCTCTGGCCTGGAAATACATTTGGACCCTAGGAGCTTCAGATTGTTACTAAGGAGAGGGATGTCTGTTTCCCTCAATTGTATCCATAGATAGATAAAATGACTCTCTGTGATCAAGCTCCTATCAAAAAGACTCCATATGCTTGGTATCTTGACAAAGAGCTTCATTCTCAGAAAACTTCCTGAGAAACTAAGTTGTTTTCTTGTGTTGTGCCATCCCACAAACACTGCAAAGCTAACTTTTATTAATTTATCAAATTTCTTACATAGAAAGGGGTACTGTTTATTCAAATCCACACTAAGTGGAGGCATCTGAGGATTTGTTGAGAGAGAGAGAGGAGATGTGATGCGTTTTGGCACAGTGGGAAACGTGATTGGTTCTGCAAATGACTAATCCAAACACACAAAGGACGACTTCCATGCACTGGATTTGTTTGTTGCAGAAACGCTGTTAGTAGTTTCCTTCAGATCTGTGTTTTGTTAAACCAGACATGTTGTCTATTCTTCTCTTGTAATATTGATGGATTCATATCGACCCACTGTCTTGTGTAATCTAAATCTATCTGAAGAGAAGCTGCAGTCCTTTTCTCCATCTTGTTTTAATGTTGGTACAGTTACTCAAATATTTGACACCACGGTCTGCCTTCTGGGACGAAGTCAGTCAACCTAATTTCTATATTGGTCCTCATCTCCTCTCACTCTACATCAGGGTCATTGTATAATGATTTCTACACTGATAAAAGGTGTTGAATTGACTTAGTGCAGAGCGAATTCTAAAGCGCAATAAACCAGAAACACCTAAAAAACATGGAGGATTAAAATTTAATGTGCTTTCACTTCATCTTTCTAAGCTGTTTACTGATCCTTAATATTAATAAATGAGCTCTGCTGTTAGCTGATCAATAAGCTGCTGTCTTTCAAGCTCATGCAGAGCTTTCTGAGCTGCATCAGTCTACCACCTGTCCTGCATCCTCTGCTGGCTGCTTCATATCCCACCTTGTCTCAGCACATCCTCATCATATTCGATATAATCAATGTCATGTATGTTATTGATGCTGCTCTATTCTGTAGTCAGTGTGAGGGGGTGGAGGTCTTTTGCAGCCTGCAGGCATTACATGCAAAAGGAAGGGCAGTATCTCACTTGGCTGCGACTTTTGGTGACAAATTGTGCGACAGTTTCCAAAGTTTTTCAGAATGTTTGCAAAGGTCTGCAATTTCCTCACAAAAGTTGAACATGTTTTTAAAACTTGTTTTACAAATACTCCATCAGGGGCATCTGGAAGTTGTTTGGAACATTCTTCCTAAATTTTCCACGAGTCAAAAGTGTGAGAAATGTGGAACAACTTACCAAATATATGGGTAAACTGCAAACAAACTGAGACATAATAAACCCTTTATAGCGTAAGTTATATAAATAATCACTTGTGCATGCTTTAAAATTTGATTTGAGGCCTAAACCTTTAAAAAGTTTTTAAAAGTACAAATATGACAAAGTAAAAAATAGAAAAAAGCCCCCAATAATACGCAACGATCAAAACTTTAAATTTCCAAGTTTTTCCACTGAATTCCTTTTAAAGGGTTACGACACCTTGACTAAATAGTGACATGAAAATGTGCACAAATGTCTCAGTTTGTTTGCAGTTATGTCAATGCCCCATGTGAAACAAGACACATAAAAACCTTCTTGCAAAAGTGTCTTATTTACCAATTCCGTGTGATTCTAACTGAAAATGTGCATATTTTCTATTAGTTTTAGTAACTTAAGGTGGTCCCAAAACTGAAATAATATCAATCATGATCAAGCTAAAAGGACCCCTGAGACCATGTGGCTACAGGTGGATAAGTGGTTACACACTGTATGCACGGAGCAATCCTTTTTTTAAGAGTGTTAAATTATTTATGAGGCATTCTCCCAGTAAAAGTGGAGTTTTGTCAGCTTCTTCTAGCTGAGTGTGACATTCGCTAAATGTCTTCAAACAGAGGATGCTGGGGTAGTTTTTTTACTGTGCTGAATGTTGGGACAGGAGGTGTCATGTCATGTCATGTCATACACACTGCTTTATGCGTGCAGGCTGCCACTGCAACCTTTTGCTTTGTTCAGCTGAGAAGTTGGTTAAATTTGAGGAGAAAACAGACTGTATGGGGGAAATTCAATCAGTTTGGGTTTTTTTAAACTGCATTTGGAGAAAGCTTAGCAAGATAAATAACATATAGCCATAGTTGGACAGGATTACTGACCCAAATAAACTACCTCTAACATTTTCTTGTGATTGCATGGAATTGTCTGCAGACTTGATTTATCGTGCACAGGCACTAAGGATCTCTTTTGTAGACAGAGTTCAGAGTGTGTATAGAAAGCTCTCCTGCAAGCAGACCACAAATTAATACAACCGCCCGCAGGTCTGTGGTGCCAATTTTCTGCTTTGAATTGTAACACATGACGTTTTTTAAACACTTGGAGTGCTGTGGATTCATATTTTTAGACGCAGGTCTAACTCATTCATGCACACACATAAGTGCATGAAACATTACTGTGTAACTGATTGCAGACAGACCTGTGCTTGGGCGGATGTATCATTCAGTGCTTTTCTGAGGCCTTGACTTAGTCCCCTTCGTAGGTTTTGTCTCTGAATGCTATCCAGCCTGTTCCTCCTCACGTAGATTGAAACAACTGAAAGAGAGAATAAAAATGGCAGGTTTCAGACCAAAAAAATGTCTTTTTTTTTCTGTCAGTAAAAAGCACTGCTTACCAGTTTTCACCCACAGTCTCTCTGTGATGTTGCACTGTGGCGGTGGAGGTTCTGTGGTTGTGGTGAAAGGCGAGAGGAAGATGGAGGTGACCCCCCTCGGGGGGCTTGTTCTTTGGATGGGTGATGTGATCGTTCTCCTGTTGGTGTAAGTCCTGACGGTGGTGGTGGTCGTGGTTCTTCTGGTCATAGGCGTGGGCTGTGGTGTGGTGGTTGTTTTCCTCGTTACCTTTACAGATGGTGTAGTAGTGAGGGGGGGACTTGTGGTTGGAGCTACATTTGCGGTGGTAATCTTTGCAGAGGCTGCTGTGGTGTCCTGCTGGGGGTTCAGCGGTGATACCTGAGATGTCCCCTCGATGGGCTCAGCAGAAAGGATGATCCTGTCTGAGTGAGAGGGCGATAGACTGGCCTCTTTGTCTTTGGGGAAAGTGAGCACAATGGATCTGGATGTTCCAGAGGTTAGCCCATCCATCTCTGGCTCTGTAAGAACAAACGTCTCAGTGACTTCCTGTGAATGATCAGAATCTAAAGTCACAGTTGGTGATGAAAAAGAAACTGTGGGTCTTGCAAAAACAGATGACACTGGGTAAATAGTTGGTCTTGTTGACAGAACATCAGCTGAATTGGACAATGAAGACATGGTTTTGATGAATAAAGAAGAGAACTGAGAGGATGAAGATGATAAAGTTACTGATGGTGATGAGGGGTGAAACAAGTCAACACGTGAGTTTGATCCCTCTCTGTCAACGGCAGATTCAGGAGACTGGAGATCAACCATAGGGGGTCTGTGTTCGCTCTTTTTCACTAATGCAAAATAATTAGCTTGAGATGATGTTTTAGAATCAGGGAGAGCAGCATCCGAACCCCAGGATGATGTCTCAGCAGTGTTCGCGGCGACGTCTGGCAGCACACTGACAGCAACAGCAGATCTGAGATAAGCAGGAGGCGAATCAGTACTCTGCTTCTTATAGTTTGAGTTTCCTTTGACATAGGTAAAATATGGATAGTCTCCAACAGTTGGATAAGTTGGATCACTGGTGACAGCTGTTGAATCGTTTGAACTCAATATATGCGCATTATACTCCTGTCTCTCTTCCAGTTTTGGATGCTCATATGATGAGCCATCTGCTGGTAAATTAGATTTTGCCCTGTCAAAGCCACTAGATGCATTTCCTGATTTAAAAGCACTGCTTTGAAGAGGCACGGGCTTGGTGGCTTTCCACTTTGTATACAGAGCCATTAGTTTTGTGCCAAAGCTGAAAATAGCACTGGATGTCTCCACGCTGTTCTGTCCATCACTAAAGGAGCTAGTTACTGCAGAGGAAGCAGCAGAGGTAATGGCTGTTTGCCTGTCTAAAAATGAATTTGATTTATCACTTCTCGCACTGGCGATCAATCCAAAAAATGATAAATTTGTTCTCTGTGTCAAGATGTGTTTTGTTACAGGAAAAGGAGACGAAGTGGCAGCATAGTCCTTCCTATAAAGACTCCTAACAGCTTCTAATGCATCATCAAAGGTTTTAGAAAAGGAGGGTTTTTTGCTTTCAGAACCTTTATTGAGCACAAAGAGATCTTCTGAAGTTATAAAAGCTGGGAGGTGTGTTGTGAGCTCTTCTGATGGAAGGCCTATCTTGTTAAATGCAGAAGACTTTTTGTTTTCATTGAAAAAGGGAGAAATGTAACTTGCAGCAGTACTTTTGTGGAAATGCTCTGAAGGCTTGTTTCCATGTGACTTGTTTGACATTATAAAGCTCCCTGATCTTGTTAGGAACTCATTTACAGAAGAGGTTTCAACTTTGGATTTTCTGGGAAGTAAAGCAGATGCATCCGATTTGAGGAGAAAACTAAACAAGGATTGTGTCTGAGGAGGTCTTACAGAGGATATCTGTGCTGCAGAATTCACCTCCTTATTGGCATATACCTCTACTGAACCCTCTTCTCCATCATGATCTGGGTAAGTACTGAGCGTTGGATACGTAGGTTGAGTGATGCGTGAACCACTTTGACGCTCAGTCATGTATTTTGCGAGCCCTGCTGGATATGAAGGAGATTTTGTCCCCCTGTTTGGTGTAAACATCATTCTAAGAGCTGCCAAACCGCTGTGAGTTACATCCTTGAAAGTTACAGTTTGTGTGACAAATTCCTGAACATCTTTCAGCAAATCTGACTCTGATGTGGACAAGCGTACTTCCGCTCCGGTGCTCGGGTTGAGGATGGAACCAGACTGGGGTCTTGGAGGTGTAATCGAGTGATCCAAGTAGGCTTGTGTGGAAGCAGATTTGAGCTCTGCTCCTGTTATCTCTCTTTGGTTGTAATTTATGTTGATGGTGGGAAGTCTGGGACTGCCGTGACCCACCGCCATCCGTAAATCACCGGGATTAGATGCACACTCTGAGGACTCTGTGCCAGAGTGTGTTAGTGTGGCGATTGCGGTTTGATCTGACAAAGACTCTGAGGGAACTTTAAAAAATAATCCGATGGGTGTGGAGGCCATCAGTGGTGTTACAGCTGGATGTGCAAATTTTAATAGAAGTGATGACATGACTGTATTCCTTTTGTGAGCTGAATCCGCTGGTGTCTTGTCTTCCTTTTTACTATGTGCTGCTCGGTGTAACATCTGCTGTGTGACATGACTAGAAAGTGAATAGCCTTTGGTACGGGCAGACAGCAGTGCTGATGTAGGATTCTGAGAAGCTCCCTGCTGCCTCTGAACAGCTTGACTCTCTTGATTGGACATAAATGAAGAGCTGCTTTCAAGATTATTGCCGAATACAGAGTTCAAGCTCTTGTTCTGAACGTGAGTGGGTCTGTATAAATTATCTGACAGATTCACACTATTGTTTGGAGGAGTATGTGAAGTAAACACGCTGATTTTTTGGTCAGAGAAAACATTTCTGCTTGCAGTCTTTGTGTACTTTTCAGGGATTTTACCCACTGATGAGTACAGAGAGTGTTTTGTCCTTCCATTGCCCCTTTTTGTGTCGGATTCACTTTGAAAGTTTGCTAGTTTGCTTGTGGCATTTTGCATTCCCGGTGTAACAGCATGTAGGTCACCGACTGTATGAGAGGTGGGTTTTGCAGTTGTTAGAGAGTCTGTCCAACCCCAAGGCCCTGCAGATGATAATGTATCTGTCTCAGTCTGAGGAGCAGGACTAGACACAGCTCCCTGACCCCAAGATGAAGCAGCTTTGTTCCTCCACTCAGTGGGAGATGACAGAAAAACTAAAGAGAGCAGGAGTGATGGGACAGAGGATGAGGACGGAGCTGATGGTGACGTTGACGTCAACGATGAAAATGGAATGGATGAGAGATTCTTCCCTTCATTCATAAATGAATCATGTGATGACCTGGAGACAATGGACCCAGAATGCCTAGGGGGTGTGGTGTATTTCTGAGACATGCTGAATTTCAGACCTGAGCTTGCTCTGAAGCTGTCTCCCTCAAACGATGATGAGGAGGACTCATCTGAGCCTCGGCTGAAACTACGTAAAGGCCATTGGGTGGTGTGTGTCTCGTCCTTGCTGATAGGCGGCAAGGTCCGGCTTTGATCAAGGCTTTGTTTAACAGTTCCCGCCATCACGGTTAAGACGGAGGAAAAGGCAGGCCGTCCCGACAAACCTTCTCTCTCAGACTCTGAGTCTCCATCTGAGCGGGCCACTTGGAAAGGCACCTCCTCTGCCGCCGACAGCTCGGCCAACGGGTAGGCAGGAGCACCTGTGACTGTGGAGATGCTCGGTAGAGGTGAGGAGCCGGAGGCATTGTAGGTGGATTTTTCTGTTTCAAGAAAAAAAAAGATAAAGGTCAATTAATAACTAAAAGTCAGTTTATTCTACTTAAACTTCCTGTTATTATCAGTCATCGTGTGTGTAGAAAACTCTTTATTTTCTTTGTTTTATTTAAGGAAAATGGAGATACAAAGTTTTAGCCCAACAGCAACAAAATCCAGTAGTCTGATGGGCGGGGAAGTGAAGTTATGTTAAAAACTACTTATATAATCTTTATTGGGGCTGCATGGTGGCGCAGTTGGTTAGCACTGTTGCCTCGCAGCAAGGAGGTCGTGGGTTCGCGTCCCGGCTCTGCGGCCTCTCTGCGTGGAGTTTGCATGTTCTCCCCATGCATGCGTGGGTTTCCTCCGGGTGCTCCGGTTTCCTCCCACAGACCAAAATACATGACTGTCAGGCTAATTGGGCTGGTAAATTGTCCTTAGGTGTGAGTGGGTGTGTGGTTGTTTGTCTCGTTTGTCTCTGTGTGGCCCTGTGATGGACTGGCGACCCGTCCAGGGTGTCCCCCGCCTCTCGCCCCTTGACCGCTGGAGATAGGCACCAGCTCCCCCGCGACCCTCTGTGGAGGAATAAGCGGCTACAGAAGATGGATGGATGGATGGATGGATAATCTTTATTGCGTTTATTTTTATGGTATACCTTACAACCCAAACAAAACATGACAGACCTGCAAAAAGTAAAAGCTTATCGCAAAAACTCCCCAGGCCAGGTCCGGGATGTAAACACATCTTTCTAATAGTCTCAGACAACAAACCTGGGCAGACATTTGAGCATTGCCAAAAGAAAAAAAACCAACAGAAACAATCCTCAAAGTGGAACAAATAGAATTATTCAAGAGACAGCAGCCATAAGCTGAAGTATGGCTAAAGCTACTTCTAAAAAAAACACAAAGGACTCTGGGGTTTAGTGCCTTTGAAAAGCACCGTAGCTTGGAAAAAGGTAGAGAAGCAGACAGATGTGGAGAGCAGTCGGTACCATCAAGATGCTGCAGGTGATTACCTGACCAATATGGCTGGCAAGGAGTTTTCCCTCATCCACTTCTATCCTCTTTGCTGCTTTTATTCTCAGGACATCCTCTCCTCGTGCGTATAGGGGTTCTTTTATCCATGTATAAAGCTTAGCAGTCCCGTCACATCACCCACCCACTCCGCACGTTTCTCCTGCTAAAGAGCAGCAGCCCTCGCTCATCTACAACTTCCTCACTGTTGGAGGGACGTGAGCAGGAGACTTCTGTGGAACCTTGAAATCGATAATCTTCTACATCATGACAGAATGATAGAAGACTACTTTTTTCACAACTGTTCTCAAAGTCCTTTGTAATGTGAGAAATTTGAATCCTTATTTGCTGAATTTGACAAAGAAAGTATCTCTAGGTAGAGCTATTTGATTATATAAAGCATAGGTTATAATCATGGTTTTTTGGGTCAATACTGAAATCACAGCACAATTAGCATGTCAAAATAAAAGCATGATGCCTTGGTTAGGCTACATTACAATTTGTGTTTACTTTTCTGATGCTTTCTATAATTAAAGGCTTTAGATTTAGATAACATTTTCTGATTGTGAAAATCCCTAAAATATGCAGAGATTACAATTCAAGGACACTGCAGACACAAAATGATGCCAGCAAGTGGCAGAGATGTGCTGTTTAGTGCTGATTAAAAATTATGAGTAAAAACCTATGACATCCGGACTGGTGTCCTGTCCAAGGTGTCCCCTGCCTCTCACAACTGGAGTTAGACATGAGCTTCCCCACGACCCTCAGTGGAGGATAAAGGGGATGGATAGATTTATGACATCAAAATTACTTTTATCATGCAATAATCAATAGACTACACTATAACCATGAAAAGGCAAACACCAGACCTGTATGAGTCAAAAAATATTCTCATAACATTCAAATATTAAATGTCCATCCATCCATCTTCTGAAACCGCTTAATCCTCCACAGAGGGTCGCGGGGGAGCCGGTGCCTATCTCCAGCAGTCAAGGGGCGAGAGGCGGGGGACACCCTGGACAGGTCGCCAGTCCATCGTAGGAATATTAAATGTGTCGACACCAACTAATTCAATTGAAAATTTAAGTTATTTTGATCATAAACACAAGGAGCTGAAGAGCTTCTACGAGAACCCAGAAAAAGAGAGTAAGTGAGCATAAAGATGTTTTATCAGGAGACTTGAAAGTCGGAATTAAGTATGAAAAAATATCACTGTGGAGGGATCATAATTAAGGATGTTGGAAACGTTTTATTTGACAATCAACATATGCATCAATGTTTTGCCCTCATTCTGCCATCTTTCCTTGTGCTGACTTTTAAAATCACCACCACAAAAATTCAGAAAGCACAACAAAATTAGAGCACGTCTGCAAAGCAGAATGAGAAAAGTTACTGATCAATAGTGACAATTTTGTTGATGACGTTGTTTTTTGTGATTTGTTCAGAGCTGAAATACAAATGTGATGAATTGCACAGTCCTTGCCTGAGGTATTGTGCAGTTGGCGCTGACTTTTTGTTTTTCATTTGCACATTTCCGCTGAAAATCAAGTAAAAACTTTAACAGATTTCTGCAACAGAAAATGCAAAATGAGTTCCAGGTTTACTCACCCTAAAGGTGCTTCTTAATGTCATCAGTCTCTGTGAGAATTAGCATAAAGCTTCTTAGAGTCTGTTTTCAGGGGAATAAATCACTGAATTTCATTAACTGTCAGTGTTCGTTTCTCCATGCTCTGTTCATGATGCCACCTAATTCCTTTTCTTCAATAAATCGCTAATGTGCTAAAATGTGATTAGTGAAACTGCAGCACTGTCGTCTTTAATCCATCCTTTAAAAACTGGTGATACAGAAGAAAGAGCAGCAATAAAGAAATTACACTCCTACATTCACAAAAGCCCTCCTAACAAAATAAAAGGAGATGAGTGTTGCTTCAAGGCCACTGAGAGGTCAGTGACAACTTCCACAGCCAATTAGCGAGACCAGCAGAGACATGGATTTGGGAAGCCGGGATGGGTGCCAGTGCTCGAGTGGAGGTGTACGGTGTACCTGTGGTCCGCCACCTGCTCTGGGGGAGCAGAGCATATGGGAGGACTTTAACAATGGACAGGAGAGAGGGATAAGGTGTTCAGATGAAACAGGAGAGGAGTGGGAGAAAAAATGAGCTGAGAGTTGGAAGAAAAAAAAGGTGAAAATGATAGACAACTGAACTCTAGGTCATTTGGATGACCTAGAGTTCAGTTGTCTTCCAGATCTGGAAGAAAAATAGCAATTTCCTCCAAGTCTGGAGGGCGACTGCCTACAAAACTATGTTCTCATGCCATCAAACTTTTATTTGGAAAGGGATTTAAAAGGAAAAAAACATGATGAATGTGCAGCTGTGACAGAACTACGTAGAAATAGATTTAAAGTAGAATAGAAAAATATATAATAGAAATAGATTAGCAGATTCATTTTTAAAGCATTTGATCTATATGCCTTCTTTTTGCTAATTTAAAAAGGTCTTTATGTGAAAATGCATATAATTATATTGTCTGTACTGTGTTTTAGATGTTATTTATCACGCAAATTTTGCTTTGCAAGGGCACAAACTGCAGTCAATAGAAGGCTGCACGCTCATCCATAAGAACACAATCATACACAATCACATTATAAATTGCAAAATAATCTTAAAATCAAATTTATTATTTGCTTGTTCTTGTCATTTCTTTCTAAGTCATGGTTCTTTTTATATTAGCACATTAAACCTCAGAGTTTTTACTCCAAATCACCTCTGAGTTGTTAGGCTCTTCTTCTTATTTGGCTGGAAACCAAACTTTGCCCAGAGTGATGCTTGTTTGTGTTTGGCTTCAGAACAAAATCCCAGCCTTTAAGGGGAATTGATGCTCATCAAAACACAAGAGGCTTTTAGAAGTTAAATGTCTTCAGATAAACAGTGGATGCAATTCAATTAAAGCTTTAAAAGCCCGTCTCTTTCCCCTCGGTCTCTTTATTAGTCTATTAGAGGTAAGATCATATAGAGGCCACCTCTTTAGCTAAAATTTGCAGAGGTTAGTACAAACAATAAGGTCTGAGTTTAAAAAACAACACAAGCTGGAACATGACTCTATTAGAGGATTTTTCTGACTTTAAAGTCTTGATCAAACAAAATTCCATCCAATAAATCATTTAGCTATTATAAACAAATTAGAGAATAAACATCTCTGTGGTTCTGGCCTGTCTTTAAACCACTTCAGGCCCAAACCACAGCCTGTATTTCCACACTAAATGTGTTTCCTCTGAGAAATCTTTATGATACCAGGACACAGACATGACACCAGGGGCTCCTCGACAGTTCATCCCTTATTATACAGATTCTTCCTCTCTTTTTTTTTTTTTTTTTTGCTTCAAGCTCTTTTTGTTCTTTCATGTGAAGAAGATGGTAAACAAAACAATATAATTCAATAGGTAGCCAAATGGCACCCTGAGAGCAGAGAGACCCGTTCAAAAAGCCTGGCTGTTTTCAGGGAGAGCCTTAAAAGTGAAAAGCAATCACATACACAACTGCTTTGAGCTGTTGTTCTATTCAAATTATAAAAAATGCATCCAAATATATTTGTTTCTGTCAGGCTGTTGGGTGGGGAAAAGAGGGAGGAGGAGCGGAGATGCCAAACGCCTGCTGGGGTGACGGTATGGATGCATGCTGCACTTTTTAATTTATCTGCTTATGTTTTTACAAACAGCCCAGCAGGACAGAAAACAGCTGCCAGGAACAGAGCCCTGCAGCACACACTCAAGACTGAGACTATTAAAAGGAGCTTTTCCATCAGACAGCCACTCCTAAAATTGACTGTCATTTTATATTTGTCCTGTTTGAAAGCCTGTCTGTGTTTCTTTGAACCCTTTAACTTCCATATTTAAAAAACAAGTAATGTTTTTTATTCATTTGAGGGCAATATATGTAAGTTATAATATATAATTATATAAAACTGAATGAATATCACAGTTTTTCTCAGTAGCTTTGGTTCATTTCTCACAACAGAATTAAAGTTTGCACAACAGTTAGTTCAACCTTCACCACATGTAGTCATTTGGGCTCAACCTAGTGTCAGTTTCCTGTTCATTTCACCCAATGGTCACTATTTTAGGACATGAAGGGATTGAGAAATATCTGCTATATGATCACTTTTTCACTTGCTTTTATCATGTCTGTCAAAATGAACTCTACTTGTAGCGGCTGAATAGTCATTGTTCATACAACTAATAATCTTCATTTCACTGATTGTGTCATTGCACACAATTGTGTTGATCATGTTGTCAAACATTTTGTACATCCAGTTTCTAAATCTTTGTAATGTTTCCATGAAAATGTCCATAAATCACTTTTCTCAGGTGAACCTGATCTTCCACTGAGTTAGAGGCTGTGTGAACATTTATTGCTACCAGTGAGACCAGTCTGCTGTGGTCAGCCAGTGGTTTGCAGCACATGACAGGATGCTAGTGGAGTATCTTCCTCCCTACTCTCCATTCCTAAATCCGATTGAGGAGTTTTTCTCTTCCTGGAGGTGGAAGGTAAATGACCGGCGTCCACATGCCCAAATGACCCTGAGAGCAGCCATGGATGCAGCTCGTGATGACGTCACAGCAGAGTCCTGCAGAGGGTGGATTCAGCACTCAAGAAGAAACTTTCCTCGGTGCATTGACAGAGCTGACATTCACTGTGATGCAGATGTAAATCTGTGTCCAGACAGACGGGAGCGTCTAGATGTCCATGACTGATCTGCAGCACCGTCTGGTTTACAGGATCTTCAGTTTCTAAACTACTACAGTCTGGTTCACTGAGCCAATGGGAGTTCATTCTTTGTAAATGTTTTTCTTTCAGTTCCACAATGCTGTGAAAAGTTGTAAAAATACAGTATGAAGTAAAGTGTATATTCAGTGTCTTGATCTGTCTTTTACTTCTAGTTATCTAAATGCCATGCATGATATGCTGTCTGGACTTTACACTGGGCAGCACTTCCAGAGTCATCTGTCTCAATGAAAACAGGACTAAACCATGTGACTGTTGCTTAAACGATGCTGGTGTCAGAACTTGTCATTCTGACAACACTGACACTTTCTTTGACATAAAGACTTGATTTTGAAGAACAAATGATCCATTTTGATTAAGAAACTTGCTTTTTGAAAAGGTGACTTGCTTTTGCAGGTTATCTACCATGTTTTGCAGTTTGCACTAATTGTTATGAGAAACGTCTTAGCAGTGGTGAAAACTTTAATTCTGTTGTGAGAAATGCGCCAAAGCTACTGAGAAAAACTGTAAATGAATATTGTTTAACATTCTATTCAAACATTCCCATATTTCTGAGAAATGTTTTTAGTTAAGTAGTTTCTTTATTTTATAACTAGTGCTCCATGTGGTTGGCCAGCCAGTTAAAGGCACACTATGCAGTTTTGGATTGTTTTGAGCACCCCCTGGTGTCCGTTTAAAATCACTGTCGTAAAAACGTTATCAATGTCTCTGCTCAGAAACACCTAAATCTAACTGTTGAAATGTCTCCTCAGCCTTCATTTGTTTCTACTGGAGCGGTTCATCACTCATTCAAAGAAATCAGCTGTGTTCAAGCAGCAAGAGAATCATGAGCTAAAAACACTCCGGTGCTAGCGTAACAGCTAGCCACATGGGTTAGTCTAACCCTCGCGAAATACATGACTTTGTGAGACTTCAGGGCTCCGGACTGGAGACTCAGAAGTTGCAAACGCAACCCCGTAAAGGGTCATGTTACATACTGGCTCAAGAAAAAGATTTGAAAATATAGAAAAAGCTACATTGTGTGCCTTTAAAGGGTAAATGTTTGGGGTTTTGCTTTTTTTTTTTTTTTAGAAAAGGCAAAATTTACAAATGAAGCCATCACTGTTACTAGTTTAGATTCTTAGAGTAAAGTCTTAATGAGCCTAAAGTAACTGATTTTCTTGTTTTATAACTTTTTAGCATTTCCTATAATTCTGTAATGTAGTTATTGAACTCATTCTCATAAATTGGTTTAATCATAAATCAGATAGATAGATAGATAGATAGATAGATAGATAGATAGATAGATAGATAGATAGATAGATAGATAGATAGATAGATAGATAGATAGATAGATAGATAGATAGATAGATAGATATACACACTGAGAAGGTAAGAGTACATTAGGACTTTAACCTTTTTACTTAACATCACATTTTTTGTACACAATAGTTTTTTTTTATCAATAATAAAACAATATATTGTATATAAAATTTATTTAAACATGCTTGGAGGAAAAACATCAGTATGATATAAAACAATGACTCAAATGAAGCTGCTCTCTCCATCAGTCTTTTTCTCTCTTCCTTCCCTCATCACTGTCTCCCGCTCCATCCTTCCCTCCTTTTAAATGAACATGCAGCTGCTTTTTCAGCAAGTCGACACACTGACTCTTGTCCTGAAGCAGCTGAGGATGATGTTGTTATGGCTTGTGTTGCTGTAGTCTGTCTACTCCTATTACTGCTAATGAAGGCTATTCCTCACTGCTCTCATTCCAGTTTTTGAACTGTAGCATCATTAGGGTTCAAGCTTTAAAGTAATGCATACCGTAAGATTATAGAGATTTCAAAGACAAGACACATGAAATAACATTACGACTGGTACATTGTGCTCTCTAAACTAACAGCTACAATCATTTCATGCTGTATTTGCACCTCTATATGGTGCATTAGGGGTGATCATCTCACTGAGAGGCTCTTTTTGTTTGTCGCTGCCGGAACAGGCTGAGAGTGCCATAATTCAGGGCTTTTAGCCAGATTTGTGGAAGGTGACAAGGTTCATATTCCTCCACATGAGGGGTCACATTTCTGCACAGTCAGCGCCTTTTGGCAACAACAAAGTAATAAAAGCCAGAATTTGGAAAAAAAAAAAAACATTCTACAACGTCTGCAGCAAGCTACAATAAAAATACAGATGCTCACATGCCACCAAACCTTTACAGAAATGAGTTGAGGGTAAAATGTTACTGTTTGTCCATTTGTATTATGTAGGTGAAAACTGCCACAATATTTAAGAAAACTCATATTTTAGTTTATTATTTAATGGACAAGTGGAAATAGGCAAGTAAACTTTGATCTCTGTGCCTGAAGCAGTGTACTGATCAAAGTGAGAGATGCCTTTACAACAAGGGCTATGCTGGATTTGGGTTCCTTCAATCAAGATTAGTACAGAGGTAATCCTAATCCTGACTTCTGGAAACACAATTAGTTTCAAGCACAGATCAATGTAAAATCAGCCAAGTTGGATTTGATTTTAAAACTATACTGTTTGTTTTTAAAGTCACAGACAATGCAAAAGTTCTGATGTGTTTATGATAATTAAATAGTTTTTGTTGCAGCTTTAAAAGAATTAAATGCATACCTTGAAAGAATGCATATCACATGCCACTTTCTTTAAGAACTAAGACAATGTTGAGAAATGATGGTGTTAAAACATTTTTATAAAATCTTTTAAAATATGGTTATGCAATATTATAAAATCTTCCTATGATCTTTTAGCACTTAGTGTACATGCTGTGGATGACTATCATATGAAATTATAGCAAAATATCTTGAAATTTGACTGTGGCAGTTTAATCTGTTGTTTTTCTTCATCCACTGATTACTTTCTGAGTTTTATTAACGTCCATCCAGTGGTTTGAGATATTTATGACAAATATCTGACAATGAAAACTGAAATCTTGTAACTTCCTATTAAAGTAATGTTCTTTGCTACACACAAGGGTACAAAAAAGTACATTTTGCTCCATGGTATATTTGGACTTATGTATTCTGTAGGGCTGAATATTGGAACTCAAGGTAACAATGGGTCCCTTTTCAAGAGTCTGAAAGATAGACTTTTGTTCTGAAGGAGTAAAACTTTTTTTTATTCAAGGTGAACATAAAGAACATTTATGTTTAGGGGGTACAGAAAATATTTGAGAACTACTGATTAAGTGTCAGGGTTAAAATCCCTGTCAGGGTAGCCATAGCACAGACTGGGAAGAAAACATAAGTGATGGACTGCTAAAAAATCACCTTCTGATCATTTATAAATCTAAAGCATGCAACTGCACATTTCACCTCACACCAGCTAAAGATGAGTTGGTGTCGACGGCTCTACCCATCACCCGTCTCTCACTGCAGCCCAACATGCATTTCTTTACTTCTTTTTACTTAGCAAAATGTATTTTTATAAACAAGCAGATTGCTTTTAAATCTGCGAGACTGAGCAGTTTAATGTGTCCAAGTAAGACAGCTTGAATGAAGCAAGCTTGTACCAAGAGTCTGAAACTGGCACAGAATTCATCCATCACACCAGGAGCTTGGAGGAATCTCATGTAAAATCCATATAAAGATGAGATTCCTTCTCAGCTATGTGTGTTTTCTGGATTAGAAACTGACTGGCTGGGATAAGGAAACCCAGCTGGATATCATCAAAAAAATAAAAGAAATACTCACACTAATCTTTACAGATTAGTAAAGATGCAAATTTATTTCATAGTTAAATATTCCTTTGATGAATGAAAAGATCTGATGAACCCTGCTGAGCCAGACATGGTGACTGGAAGTCAGAAACCTCAGTGTGCTTCTGCAAAGATAAGTCTTTTTTTTTTTTTTTTTAACTTCAGCACAATGCCCAGAGGCAGCGCTGGCCTCTGAACTGAGATAAAAGCAAAGGTAAACACATGGACAAACTACCCAGAAAATCATGAAAACAAATGATATCACAGTTTTATGCATGTTTTAATCTAAAAAAAAAAAATGTGTCTTTAGTATTGAAAAAAGACATGTTCGAAATAAATTAGCGCCACTTCACTGCATGCATTTAACCAACCATCAGAAATTGTTTCATCTGCAAACAAAAGCCTTTTTCGAGGAGCATGCTGACCTTCATGGACATACAGTAGTTTATGTGTTTCAGACACAGACAGAGGAAAGTGATGCATCGCACTGGGGCTAACGGTTGTCTCATTGAGACATTTATATCATAGCAGACAAGGGGGACAAGTGTCGGAGCGTCGCTGCATGCTGGGGGCTGTGATGGGCTGGGAAAATTACAGCAGCCATTTGACATGGCAGGCTGTCCCGGTAAAGCATCAGATAGAGACGCGACACATGATGAAACCACATTCGAGGCAAACAGTAATGTCCCACCCTCACTGAGACACTCATGAAAGTTTTTTTGTAAATTTTGGATAATGATGACAGAATATACATTTTAAAAAACATTTGGATTATTAACAGTCTAAAGAAAATCATTAATTTCCTGTTGTGCTTTAATAATGCTCAACCTATGTTAGAGAAGTGAAACCTAAGACAAGTCGATAAGGGTGCTCATCATATACATGATTTAGAGATACTTGGAAAATAGGTTGATTCGTTTTTAAACAAATTATAAACCATTAATGAATATTATAATGCATTAGATAAACAGTTTTAAAAAAATGATGTTTCTAGCCAAATAGTGAGCCATGATTCATTTTAACTCTCTGAAGCCTCATTTTAAAAGCTTCTTCCTAAAGGTACAACGTCGTGATATTTGCTCTCTTCCCTGAGGAGCAGACGGCAGTTTGACATGCCTGGGAGGCATTTGGGGGTTCAGTATCTTGCCCAAGATACTTTGACACATGACTTTAGCCTGGGATTGAACCCTGATCTCCCCATGTATATAAAGGCTAGATGGATCATCTGGGGTTCAAAAGCGTAGCTACATGGCGGCCATCTTGTGACAGTGAGCTGATGTTCTGCTCTCTATGGTAGCAGATGGAAGTTGAGTGATCAACTTAACTAAAAACACTCATAACTCGATGAAAAGTGAACAGATTTACAAACTTTCTTACAAACCTTATTATGTATAGACTTGAGATATGATACTTTTACAATTTACGAATTTCCTGACCATTATCGTTATATTTTAATTCACAGCCACGTCTCTGACGTTTATAAAAATGCAAACTGTTTAAAAATCGGTTAAAAATTGAGCAAGTCAGAGGTATTTAATAGTACATGCTCCATTGACACCAATGTTAAGAAAGGGGGCAGCTCGCTGTCACAAGATGGCCGCCGGCGTAGGTACGTCAGGGTCCATTGACAAACAGCGCGGGTAAGATATCTAGTAATATATATGATATCTATGGATCTCCCAGTCAGTGGACAACCTCTCTTCCACCGAGCCCCGGTCGCCCCATATAAACATTAATATGTACAAGCTTAATGTGAAGGCAAACAATTAAATAAACATGCAGTACTTTAGCTTGACAAATAGTGAGCTTTTGTCAATACATGAGACATATAACGGGTTTAATAATGCTTCATAACCACCCAAAAACCTATTTTTAAAGCATTTATGAGAGTTCCCTTATTGTAAAGTTTTACCAAACAAAGTACCTAAAATATTTTTATTGTAAAAAATAAATTTTAGAAGAGGTGTAACACTCATGCCAATTTTAAAGGCATATTGTGCAGTTTTGAACTTGTTTTTAGCACCCCCTAGTGTTCGTTTAAAATCCCTGTCGTAAAAACGTTAGCTTATGCTCAAAAACACCTAAATCTAACTGTTGAAATGTCTCCTCAGCCTTCATTGCTTTCTACTGGAGCGGTTCATCACTTATTCAAAGAAATCAGCTGTGTTCAAGCAAGGATGCAGGAATCATGAGCTAAAAACACTCCAGAGCTAGCATAACAACTAGCCACACTGGGTTAGCTTAACCCTCACGAGATACGTGACTTTGTGAGACATCAAGGGAACCAAACCGGAGACTCAGAAGTTGCAAAAACGGTATCCTGGACACAAACACATGGGGCTGAATGACTTGTAAAGGGTCATATTAACACATATTAACAAGCTCAAGAAAAATATTTAAAAATATGAAAAAGTTAAATAGTGTGCCTTTAAAGAAATGCACCAACTGAAGAAGTGATATTTTCTTTGAGTGTTAATGAATGTGTGGAAATACCTCCACACTGCAGTCAAGTACCCAGTGTTTCATCAATAAAAAAACCTAAAATCTTTCTGATTTTCACTCCACACAGTTCTCAAAACATAAAGAACCCAAACTCCCAGTTTAAGAGACTAATAAAGACAAAGCGTGCCTGCAGGGTGACCTTGGTGAGAAGTCGATCCACCATTTAAGAGACAAACCCATCTCAGCTGGTGGAGTTCAGCTTGGTCAGCTTCCACAGCTTTATTCTGCTCTCGCTGATGAGAAGAACACATGCCTGTGCGTCTGACCGTCTAATTGGACCCTCGGAGAGACTTCAAAAAGAAATCAAAGCTCATCCTTCGATGTGACAGGATGCTGACTGTACCTGTTGTGTCTTACATGCCTCGCACTAATCTCCTATCACTGTCCCTCTCAGATCAGCTGCACTTCATGGAATGATGTCATTACCTTTTAATTCTCCCAATCTGAATCAAATTTACCTCAGATGTTTTCTCTCCTCAGCATCCCTCTGCAAGTTACTGTGATAATGAAGTAACACTGAAGACTTTGGATTATTTTTCTATGAATAATGGAAGCATAAAACCTTTTGACTTTGTTTTTTATTAGACTTTCTGCAAAAAAAAAAAATTGAACTTTAAAGGAACACAAACAACCGAGAACCTTTAAATTGGTGTGACCCTTTAGGTCATTTATGCCTGAGGTAAAAACACTGACACTGTCAGAGCTAAATATTCTCCATGCCTCTCTGGGATCAGAGATATTGCACTTTTTTTTTTGCCCAAAAAACTAAAACTTGCTCATGTGGCTGATTTTAATCACACAAGATGATAAGCCTTCTAAAACGTGTTGCTTCATAAAACAATCTCAGGCATCATCAATCAATCTCAGAAGCAATACACAGTTGAAAAAATATATAAAACATAAAATGATAGCAGACACTTCTATGATGAACTCTGTGTCTTAGAAGTCTTGACCCTGATATTGGAAACCAGTAACCTACAGTATAAGACTGAGCAAATATTTGGACTCTGATCATTTCCAGCCTTACAGCCGGGGTCTGAAGCTTGTGAAGGCAGCAGGACAAACAGGGATAACAAGATGGGATAAGCCTGTTAATCCTCCAGGATCCCCTCACCCTAAAATCCACACTGGACTCGAGTCAAATGCAAGAATGTCAAAATCTCTGTAATACCGTCACACAGCTTTGTGGTCCAGGGTCACTACAAAACAGATCTCCGAGAAATACTCTTAGAAAGATTCTGAGGAAATCAAAACCGGTGTTGTATTGATGGATTAAACACATCACATTATTACAAGAGGGAATGCAACATTTTAGTATTCTTGGTTTTATATTTATATTATTGCCAACATCAGAAAATCTAAAACTGGATTGTTCATCATTTTAATAGATTTGGTTTTTATAGATAACCTCTTCTTTTCTCTGTGTTTTGACAAAAGTTTGAACCTATACTAGTCAAGTTTAACAGTTTTAATGTGTCAATAAGTCTGTATTTTGGTTACTGATTTTGTTTGTTGATTGACAAATATCTAAAGTTCAGAGTATTTTTCTATTGCCTTAATATAACCAAGCAGCAAAAACAGAGAGCATCCTATACTGAGTGAGAAATATTGAATTTTGATTTAATCTTGAACATTATGCACAATCTTAAATAATACTGCAAAATCGTGCATGGAAGCTTTCAGAGTATATGTTGTGAATGACCCTCAGCTACTAGCACATCAAATTTTAGTTCAATATCTGTAAAACTGAATGAGTAATAACCATCTTTTGGTTGGCTAAGGTTAATTAGACAGACAGCTTAAATCAGGATGGCTCTGAAAGTTAATCAGTTGTAGACACATGCAATTTTCTGAGTTTCATTCAAATCTGATCAATGGTTCATGAGACAGACACACAGGGATATCTCCAATACTAGTCAATGCTAAAGTTAAAAAAAAAAAGTGCATGATTGATTAGTGCTCAGAGTGTGTTTTGGGAATGACTCTCAGCAACTATACAAAACCTAATTTTAGCTCAAAATCTGTAAAACCAACTGAGTTCAAAGGATTTTTGTGTTTGCTAATGTGGATTAGCTGCAACAGACATCTTGAATCAGGTTTACTTCAAAAGTAATCAACTCTGTTAAGTGTTTTATTAGATTTTTTTTTTTTTTGTTGCTAAAACTACAAAGCAGACAGACACAACCACAAACATCATGGCCCACATTTAGTTCTTTCCCAGCAGACAATTTTTGGATGAAAGTCTAACCTTTGTTGCGTAGACTCTACTTGATATTTCAACAATCACAGAGATGAATTCCCTTTGTTTCATGTTTGAGTGTTTCTAAAGTCTGTTACAATTAAGGGGGGAAAAAAACTTCAAACATCAAAATCCAGCAACTGAATGATGCAGGTGTGAATCAAAAGGAGACAAGACCGCATTAGGCCATCCATCATGGCTGAATTCCATGTCAAACAACATGTCCGTGGTACAACACAGACATGCTTCACATGACAGTGATCAGACATTCAACCTCCTCGCACTCAAAGCCAACAAAGGGATCACCTCCGACTTCAGCAAGCAGCGTGATAGATGAGCTCTCGAGCAAAGACCTCAGCTGCATCCTCAATTCGCCACCACACCGCAGGGCCTGCAGCGTTCTGCTGCAGATGCTGCTGTGGCACTGGCAAAAACAAGATCCCTCACAAATCCTGATGCACAAGTTGCGTACCTTTATTATTCGGAGCACTGGCAAAGGGCAGATCGGCATTCTGCTTAGTTGATTGCAGGGCACCCCCTGTTTGAAATGATTATTAAAAGCATCTTCTGCAACATTTCTGCAGTGAAACAGGTCTGATTCATGTCTCTGTTAATGTGAGAAGCATCTGCCTTTAGGGCTTTTTGCTTTGTAAGTTCATGCTCTTGTTGCATTATAAAGCAGCTGTAATTACATATTTAAAACTGACAAGCCATTAAATGATTTAGAAGTAATTATGTAACACTGCTTTAGCTTAGTTTAAAAAAATGCATCCAATTAAAGCCAGTTAATCACAAGGAAGGTTGAGAAAACAAGGCGCTATTAAAAGGCATATTGTTGGCTTTTTAAAACAATTCCTTTCATAAAGGACACGAAAAAGGGTAAAGACAGAACATTTTAATGTAATTGTAAAAGTCAGTGGATTTAGTTTATTTATTTAACAAAAGTGGCACAAAAATAGAATTTTGTCATAAAACCATAGAATCCATGTTATAACAGAGTAATGACTTTGTATCGAAGTGTGAAGTGTTGTTCCAGCCTCTGTTTCAAGGTAAAATTAGTCTAATCTGCAAAAGAAAATGCTACAAATTCTGTGAACATGCTCTTCTTTTATTTTCTAAAAAATCATAAGATTAGCTCTTTGAAGCCTTTGAATTATTTATCAAGCTTGTGCTAGAAGGTCTGTGCACTGGGATTCATGACTGAATAGTGAACCTTACCTTGACATTATCCTGGTTAGACAATGCGAAGGCAGTGCACGCTCTCATCATGCTGTCAACATGACAACACTCACCAGCGCACGCTGCTCGGTGTGTCGGCCAACACACTGACTGCGTTCTGATGTTTTTGAAGTTATGTGAAGGCCTGAGGGGACACCACTATCATCACTCCCAGCATCAGGCAGCTCAACTGTACAGGACTTTTAACACACTGCCTGTCTGCAGAACTCCTCACTGCATGTCAGAGGAAAGCACATTAGAGAGCGTTCAGTTCAGTTTGTAAGGAAAAATGGAATTGAATATGTTGTGCATCACAACAGGTTGGTGTTCATTATAGTCAGGAGGGAATGAACTAAGCTGTGTAAACCTGTGATCTGTAGATTATGGATTATTTCACCTGCTCAAACAAACAGTAAAATAAATAACTCAACTTTGTCCTAAAACACCTCAAGCAATCAAATAAATGCTGCATGTTTTAAAAGGGGTTATGCATTTCAGTCATTATGAGTGGACAGTAAGACTAGAACAATCCAAATATGTCTGAAATTTAGGAGACTGACTGAAGCACACGGCTGTTTGTAATGGTCAGGATAACTAAAAAAGTAAGAGTTGAGCAAAGATCATCAATCTTTGACGGAGAGACAGAATGTCTGGACCCGATTAGGCCAACGAAACAAGTCCTTTGGTGGAAGGTTTCTATAATGAACATGAGATTACAGGTGGGGTTTTAGCATTAAAAAAATATACTAACTTGGAATCATTGTCTCCTACTTTCATATTGCATGTGGCAAGTGGATCACGTGATCAGAAATCGGGCCCGATCACGTGATTTCAGACTCGATCGGGCATTACCTCCTGATCTAGACTCTGATATTATATGTATATATACTTATTATCTTTTTAACACATCTAATGTTATGCAGTGGCAGAGAGTTAGACCTCTTGACTTCACACAGAAAGAACAACGCGTGCGGCATGACATCACTTTGTAGAGACGCTATTGCTGGACAAGTAGAACAGGGAAGCAGCGGATCTGTTTCTTCGCTCTTCTTTATTCCTTTTTTATGTATTATAGACAGGGTTGCACATAACTGGTCTGCAAGTACACCAGATATCATGTGTGCATATCCGACCCCTCCTCCAGAACACACCTCTGCAGAGCAGTGCCCTCTCTGCACCAACCATGCATCCTGTTAGTTGACGAGCCTCACATCCAACTGCAGGGAGTGGCAAAGTAACGCTCACACTTGGGAAGCTGCAGACTCTAGAAACAGAACTGTCAAAGGCTCTGATGCCTAGAGCAATGGACATGCACTGCTCCCCTCCCACTTATGGCAAGGGTCTGCATCAGTGCCAAGTTATCCCTTGAGAACCTCGATGAAAAATGTATGTGCACCTCGATTATAGAAGTATCAGATCGGTAGATGCTCAAAATCAAATGACTTGGACTCAAAGGCAAAAACAACCTGATTGGGAAATCCCTCATTCTGATAAACAACTTCCAATCCCTGATTAATGGTCTCTGTGTCATCTTCATTATCAGCAATAAGACTCATCATTACAGACAGTCATCAACTTTACATCAAGAATTGATCTTATTATTTTGTGATGAAGCTGAATAATTATAGATCTTAAGAGCTACTCTATATGGCTTCATATTATGATAAATGCATTTCATTTACCATAATTTCTTAGAAACCTGTATATCTGAGCCAACTGTTTAAAGAAAATATTTTTCCCAATCAGCGGTTTTTCAATCTACTCTTTCTTTCTAGTGGAAACGATTCAACACGCCGACAGAAAAATAAAGCAGATGTTTGAGATGGCTAAAATTTCTGATGGGACTTAGACGTTTAGATGATCTTGGCAGGCAGTTCACCATTTATCACAAAGTCTTAGCAGCTCTCATTTTGATATTTGACCAGCCTCATACATCCTGTCAACAGATACAGTTAAGAGGATGGGCGCCTCAGCGGGAGCGATCTTTCCAGGAAAGATTTTTCTAGCTCAGCTGAGATGTCTCTCTTCAGCAGGGTTCCTTTAGAAAAAGAAATGAAACAGATCTGTGTGTTTTTTCTTTCTGATGTGAATCAATTTTCAAATTAAAGTGGGAAAAACATGAAGGTATGTTTACATTTTTCCTCATGTTTTAAGGTGAAACTATCACTGGACATGAATAAGATTTTATATGCATTTTATTTTACTGTGTGCATGTGAGTCTTCATGTATATTCTGTGTGACAGAACGAAGTTAAACGTATTGATTTCACATAAGTGAGCAGCACAAACTGTTTCTGAAAGAATTCTGTATTTGAGCTCTCGCTGTTTCGCTCTCTACCTGCGCTACAGGATTGCATTTTAAAACACTTCTCCTGATCTGATCTGGGCTCTATTTAATAAGTGTAAATCAGGACAGGTGCTTCACCTTCAATAATCGCATAATATGTTGCAGAGCTGCAGACCACAAAGGCTCATTCAATAAGAACTCCAGATTAATTTGTTTAAACTGCATCATGCAGTAAACGCCTTTATTTGGTTTCCTGTGTTTGGATGTCCAATAGAAACATTCACTTTTGTAAAATACTTGCTGAACTCAAAGTCTCCAATATCTGAAGTCAAGATCTGTGCTGTACTTTCACAGAGAATAAAAACATTCCTGATCCGAAGAAAATAAATAACATTCAATGAAGTGGCTCCAGAATTTGGATGCATGAATGCAAAAGAGAAACATCGATCCTTTCTGCAACAGGCTGTGACAAAAAAGTCCTAAAATATACACACAAATACAAAAATAAAGAACCAGTATCAAGAGGAGAAAAAAATGAATAATTAAGGAATTATTGTATGGTATATGCAGACCAGCCATAACATTTTGACCACTGACACTGAAAATACTTCTAATTTTGTTGAGTTTAAAGCTGCATTGTGTAATTTGCAGAAAAGCTAGTTATAGCTAGCTATTTTACACAAACAGAGCTCTCCCTATGCCGTGCCTCCTAGGACCGCACATTGCCACAGAAACAAGAGAGAGCAAAACACCAGTCACTGAAACGCTATGCTAATGCTCACCCTGGTTTTTCCTCTTTCTATGTCCAAACGTCTTTTGTTTTCTTCTAGCTGAAAAGGTGTTTCTCTTTTTGGGATTCTGGTATTTGTAGCCTCACCAAATAGGCTACATCCTCTGACCTTTGACCTCTGTTGACCATCACAACAATAATCCATCTTTTTCCCAATAACTTGGAATACAATCACTCTTGGATTATGTTTAACCTGAATCAAGATCCCTACAGGTGTCCTACTGTCCACTTTCAAGTGTCCATCTCCCAGATGACCTTAACTGGACACTAGCTGGTCTAATAAAACACTCTCTGTAAAGAAGTCTTTTCTGTAACACCACAGACTGGTGTTCCAGCTGTAATCTCTTGTTTACAGAACATTCTCTTGTAGTGTTTCTGCTCAGGGTCACCCACACACTCACACTCAAAGTGTTATAATGCTTCTCTGCTATGTCATGCATTTCTACCATTATAATGTGAGTCTTAACGGGCGGAAGTCATGTGACTTGGTAACTCCCTCACAGTCCCTTGTCCAATCACAACTTCGCTAACTCAGTTCTGATTAGTACACTTAACATCTTCTGATTGGTTAAATTTAAGATAACTCGTCTCAAAACTAATACTCAGTTCCGGTACGAGCTAGTCTTGTCTTGCTGGTCTTGTCTTGACAGTCTTGTCGAGTCTTCATACAGTCTCAGTCTTGGTCTGAGCTACAGCCTGAATGCAGTCGGAGCTGCTATGCTGCTATCTTAGCTGAACCCTTATCAGCTTTGAACAAGGCCTCTCGTCTCTCCCTCACCACGGGAAGATCAGAAATGAGTTCAGCATGCCTGCTGAAATGCCTCCCTTGCCGACCGGGACGTATCCACGGACTGTCCGGCGAGGTCCTCGGCGGCCACGCCTTCCAGGACCACCACTCCGAGTCTGGGGACTCCAGCTTCAGCTCGTGGAGAAACCAACGCCTGCCAGATCTAGGAGCGTCCACCTGTCAGTGAGCGAACACCACTTTCTGATCGAGAGGTTTGCTTTGATAAAGCTTAATTCTAACAAACTCAAATTAACCTAAATTGACTCTTAAAGTCCTAACTAGGTTAACTAAATTAACTAACTTCCCTAGTCATTAAAACATATGCTACGGTCCGTTAAAACTCACAATTAAACTATCTTTAACATCCTCAACATGTTTAAGAATATTAATTGTGTTTACATCAAACTTTCAAACTGTCTTATCTGTCTGTGTTCTTAGGTTTTTCAAATTAAATGGTTGTTCAATCCTTATCTGGTCTCAGTTCACGTTATTAATAAGGTATTTCAATTCACTGTACTCTTTCAAAGAACCTAGATAATTCCTGTAAACACTGAATATAAGTGATAGTATTGGAGATATTTTCTCCATATAAAACTTCCAAAACTTATTAGTGAATTTACAGAGGGTGTAGTTAAAATAACTAAAAAGTTATTATAAAATGCTACATAATGACGAGCTACGCCAGGTTTTAAACTGTAATGGCATTGCTAACCAGTTTTAAGTACAAAATTAATACCTAAAAAAAGGATTAATAACTATAAGCTGTGTAATGACTGAACTCCATTTTCCCTGCCAAGAAGCACACACAGTCCTTGCTGATAAGATAAGCGTTGCCACCTCATCACTGAAGCCAAGTCTGATACTTGTTAAGCTGTTTCCCCTCATGTCTGTTTTCACAGTTAAATGTCTGTTGTGTAACTTGTGTATGCTTGGTGACAGGAGTTTTCCGACGTGGAGACAATAAGGTTCCGGCTAAATTCTAAGCTGTTTATCAGACGGTTAACACGACGTCCAAGAACGCGTGGCCTAAATCCGACGTCCAGAGACAAACCAGGTAGAGACCGGTTGTCCTTCGTCAAAAATCTCGTGCGTTTTCACGACGAGTTTAGGTAGCATCGGCTGAGTACGTCCCCCGAGCTAACCGCTAAATAGGTAAATATCCGCTGATTCCGCTAAAAAACGCCGCTTTTATCCGTCTTCCATCGTCTCGTTTAACTCTTTGTCTCAGAGACACATCACTTCATTCCATTTGTTGAGCTTAACTCTTTCTTCCTCCTTCAGTGAATTATCTTCTTCAGAATAAACATGTCTGAACAAAAACAAATAAACGAGGGTAGATGCCTCACCACAGGTGAAATAGCTGACTTTATAGTAAAAATGGGAAAGTTTGTACCTGAACCAAGGTACCCTAAAAAGCTATCTGCTTATTTCAGGAAATTTGACAGGCTCATGGAAGACTACCCTGACACATGTTTAGAGGACAAGATCTTTCTTCTTGAAATGACCTCAGACATGATGGTGGGTATGTTTATTGACCGTCAGTCACCACACACGAAGAGTGACTTTGACAGGCTACGTAGAGCTATCGCCAAATTCTTCTACTGGGATGAGGAAGCTGCAGGCCTCCCGGCTGTGAGGCCCGAGCAGTCTCTCCCTCAGACTCCTGCCGCAGCGAGTGCAGAAAAGACAGTCAACCTCAAGGTGAGCCTCCTCCTCCTCAGGTAGAACAGGTCAACTCTACTCGGTCAACAGTAGAACCAGAGGGAGTCCCACTCAGTCCTCAGGTGCCCCGAGCTGGACTCGTTCTGCTCCCCGCAGAACCAGACCGCCCTACGGTACCTCACACTGAGACTCCTCCTACTGGACCTCAAGGTAAACCTCCTCTTCCCCCGGAAGTGCAGGTTAAGACTCCTCTGTCACAGACAGAACTCTCTACTCTTCTTTGCAGTCCTCCTGCAATTAAGAACAGACTCAAGGCCACCCTCTCAGGTGTGACCTCTTCTCACACACCCCTGGTGGTTCCTCCAAAGGGACCTCAACCATTCTTTCATCCTTCATCATTCAGTCTCCGCCTCCCGAGCGTTCGATACGTCGGCCCGGCGATGTTTTTGATGTTAACGGTGTGTGCAGTCGTGTCCTCCGACGCGACTACTTTGTCTCCCAGACTCACCTTTGACCCTGGTCCTATAAAAACGACCTTTCTCAAAGATCAGTCTTACCCGGTTATGACAATCTCTAACCTATGGAGAACTAACAACGACCTCATCCTCCACGCAAAGGGGGGTGACGTTTCTTTAAGACTCTTTTTCACTTCAACTAATGAGTCTCTGTGTTCTCTGACTCCTAACACCAGCTGTCTCCCTTTTCTGTTTGATCGGCGTGAATGTGTGTCCATGTTTTTGCCTCCGTAACCATGTGTTATTAACCATGTGTTTTATTGACAAACAGACTTGGTCGAGCTGTTGACGTCGCCTGCTGTACTCCAGTCAGCTGTGCGTCCATCCTGGTAAACACTAAGCCAGAGTTCCTTTATTTTACAGCCTAATGCTGTATTCATTTAGTAAAATTACTTTATGTTTAAATCAAACTTAATGTTTAATTTACTACTATTTTTCACAGTTATTTCATAATAATTACTGTAAAGGCGAGCCAAGTCAATTTAAATTTATTTCCCTCAAATCAAATTTAGGGATATAAAATATACTTTAGGTCATTTAAAACAAAATGTCCTCTAAAACTTTAGATTTCAGATCTAATATGACTGATTTCACTATTTCCAAAACTCAATTTTTGGTTATCAAAATCTCAATCCTTAGTTTACTAAGTTATTTCCAAAACTTTAAATAGTTTAAACTTAGTTTAAAATATGACGTGATGTCTTTCCAAATTCACTTTAAAAGTGTCACTCCTAGAGTAACCTCATGGGAGTGAAGTCAATCTCTTCAGAGTTTTCTACAAATAATAGAGCTCTTAAATCATTTAAATAGGTTCAATCCTTAATTAAATGTAATGGCATGACACATAGCCTTATTTTAAAATTAGATTAATTAAATTTTTCTAGTTTATTTTAACCAAATCTGCCTACATTCACACATTTTGAATGCCCTCCATCAGATTGTGATTGTTTTGCTGTGCTGTGCCTCTGCTCTACTCTTCTGTCCAGCGACGAAGAGCTACGTGTCACTTTCAGGATGTTCTGCTGAAAAGTGTGCCGGCACACATGAATGGAGGATCCAAGCAGTGCGGAAGTGAGGCGCTTCGGAGAGACAGACAACCAGATTGTCCAAAAGTTGCTTTTGGTCCAAAACGTATGATTGACTGAGGTTTTTAGACAACTGCGAGTTAACCACCTCATTAATTTATTTCAGGGTTTTTTGTTATCGCCACAATATATTTATAGCTATAGTATGTTAGATCGTTGTTGAGAGGCATGAAAAAAATTAAAACATTTTAAGCTCATTTGTTTTGCAGATTACCTATAGCACCTTTTAATCTCTAAACCCATAATCTCACTGGCCTGATTGATAGCAGCTATAGGTGGAGACACAAATCTGAATGAAATTACACTGAATTGGTACGTATGGCACAAGAAGGTTTTATATGGTCAAGTCGAGGCATGTGACCTAAATGCAAACAAATATCTTCTTTTTTTTTTGCAATTTAATCACAAATTGTCTTAAATATGTCTCCACCTGTTCACCGTTTGCACTCATAGGGTATTAGTATAGGCTACATTTGTTGCAGAGCAGGAGAGAGTGTCAGACTTTTCTGTGAATGTAGAAGAAAATTCTTCAGTGACACACTCCGATGAGTCCAATGATGACTTGAACAACCATCCCATCTTTTTCAGGAATGACTTCAGAGCCTTAATGAAGGACATAAGCATGCAACTGCTCCATACTGCAGACTGAAGAATGCACAAAAAAGTGGGTCACATTAAATGTGTTGTAAAGGCATGACACATTTTAGGAGTTTAACCTGAATCCAGGTTTGATTTTTAGTCAATGTGACTCAAATTACCTGCAGCAGAACATCTATAGTCTGTCAGAAAAATAGTTTTGACATTAAAAACTTGATTACTGTGAGATAAGAAAACCTACTAATAAAACTGTTTAATTATTCTTTTAATGTTCTCGGACTTTTACCTGCACATGAGGCTTCACTGATGCTGTCCTCTCTGAAGCAGAACTGCCTCCACGCTCAGCCTGCTTCACTAAAGCTAGAAATCAGGGAGTCTGAATCAGAGATATGACTAAGATTTTATATCGAAGGCTTTTCTATAAATGAATGGGATGCTGATGTTTTAGTAAGGAAAGAAAACATTTTCTCCCTGAAGCTGAGGACCACACGCTGATATGATGGAAATTCTTGTAAAATTGCAAACTTTCAAAATATTTTACATTATTTTAATAAATCTAACAATGCTTTTTTGAATATATTTTACTTTTTTGAAACAGAAACATTATGTTTAAACTACCATGATGTAATCACGTTAATGAATGAATAATTAACACCATTCTATACAATCTAACTAGAGCGTACAAAAAGATCAGCGTACTCAAATTTACATGACAATGTGTGAATATCCGGACAAGTCCGCTTGTGAAAATTCCTGCAACCAATAAAAAGAGGTCACCAACCAACAGTAAAGAATTCACTCATCTTTTATCTTCTCATTAACATCAGAACATTTGTAGATATAAAACAGGGAATCGTCAGCAAACTTAAATACTGCTTTACTGTTTTTTTTTCCCATTTTATCAGACAAACATGTTTTTATATACTTTTTACCTTGATTTTGAACAAAGTGTCCTCAGTTTTGCAAACTGTGTTTTTTTTTTTTACAGTTAGTTTACTAAAATAAAAACACTTCAAAATCTGGTAAAGCAAATGTTTAGTCATCAATAAACTTAGTTTGCTTTATGAAAGAAAAATGAAAAGTTGACACAAAAGAATAAATAAACCATAATATTTCCGGGAGAAATGTAAAAAATTTACATTTTTCTCGTAAATATGGTCGAGACAGCTTGTTAGCCAACATTTTAATTCACAGCCAATTTTCTAACATTCCTGCAGTCTCAGTAATTTAATTCAACCCAGGTGAGGAAACATTTCAAAGTTTATTTAACAGGTGTTTAATGATCCAAATGAATAAAGACAGCTAGCAGGTTTGCTAAACCACCTCTGAGAACAGATCTGATGTAATTTGGCATCAACAGAGAAATAAAACTGTTGCAAACGTTGACTTTTAGCTACTGAGGCAGACAGCAGCTTGACTACAGCAGGACAAAGGGTGTTTCAAGCTGCCAGAGTTGTAACAAACGAGACATTTGTAGGTCATAACAACATTAATAATGTGTGACGGTGTGTTGTGGAGGTTTATCTGCAAAACGATTTATTAGAGACTGAGAGAGTTAGAATGATTTGCTGATGATTCTGCTCAAGCTCACTGCTTGTTTTGGTCAGTGATGAAACTGCAATAAAATGCCATTTGAAGTTTAAAAAAATATATTTTTTTGCAGTAAAACAAAATTACTATTTGGTTTCCAGTTCCCCACAAGACATCCATGATGCAAGCTCTCTTATAGCTGCTTAGTTGGTCACATTTTGAACAAATGTGTATTAAATGTGCTTGAATGTGTTGATAATCTCCCATCCCCTCTTCTAACCATGCTAGGGGATTTGCCAAAATGCCACCAGTCCACAGAGATATCTGAGCTGAAACTCAAGGCTTTTCTAACAATAGCAGACAAAAACATAGTGGGATTCATTTACAGTTTGCAAATGAACGTGTCAAATAACCACATCTGTCAGATCCTTTGTCTTCATGTTTCTTTTTTTTTTTTTTTGCACTATGGATCTAAATTCTGCTCTGATAAAGTCAAAGACTTTTAAATGTTCATCATCTCAGACCTGTGTTCTGTGAGGGCTCCAGCGGGCCATGCTCCCCTCTCCTCCTGCCTTGTTTTTATAATCCTTATTACATGCCAATTTATGTAGATGACATCATCGGTCTTTATAAAGCAATTTATTGGCTTTTAGACAGCAAATCTAGTGTGATACTGACATTTCCTCCAAAAAAACGGGAAACTAATGCGGTGGTGTTTTCCTTTAAAACCAGATGTCCTTTTATTTAAAAAACAATCAGTTCTCTCGTGTGGTTTATTTGCTGTAGTCCAGTGTGATGCAGTATGATTAACACTGGCCTTGTGCAGAGAGCAGTGCAGTGTGTTACAGTGCCCCAATAAATCAGGCAGCCCGCTGCCCTTTTCTCAGGCAGCAGCAGAGCCAAGCCTTCATCTGCCATCAGCCTCAGCCAAACGGCTAAAAAACACACAGAGGCCCCAAAGTATGGCAAAATACAGGAGGGAAACACACAGATACCCCATTACACACTAACAATATTCCCTGATTGCACTGAGCTATGTATATGTGAGGTAATCTAAGACAGATGGTAAATTATGCTAATTGGTGCCTGTTTGCATTTCCTATCGTTATACTGTATGAATGTGTTTTTAGGAGTACTGCATGCTTTGTTTACAGTGAAAAATCTGCCCTTAACATTTTTTTTCAATCTCTAACAATACATGTAAATAACTGCTAGTGTTACCAGATTGGAAATGTTAAAGTATCGTACCAGGATATTAAAATTATCGTATTTAAAAAAAGATTATCGTACACTACTAAGTTGTTACAGCCCGACATTCCTGATGACCCACAGTTTTAATATCAGTATATCAAACACTAATTATAATCTTTAAAGTAGTTTTAGCTTTAAATAATCTAACACAATGATTAAAACAAATTCCACACATAAAAGGGCTCAAATTATCGTGTTTATGGATCGTACAGAGTGCTAAATTATCCTACAAATACGATAATTATTGTACATCTGGCAACGCTGAGCAGTAGGGGTGTAAGAAAAAAATCTGATATATCGCGATATTTTCTGTCACAATATTATATTGATATTCTTAAAGCACAACATCGATATCTTAATAACAATATAGATGCAAAAATTAACAGTGGTAGTTCATCTTTGTGTTGCATTTCAACCTCCATTCGCTTATTGGCTGCAGTAATTAATCCTCTGCTTCCACAAAACATCGAGATCTATCGATGTATCGGTGAGTGGCAGCTATCCTATGAATGAAGTGGAGAGGATACAGCTTTCTAAGCTGAAGTGTGGACACATTTTGTTTTCAAAACAAAGAAATGTAGTAAAGACTGTAACAGGAGTTATGCATTCTGTAAAATCTGCTACGGTAGAGTCAAATACTCAGGCAACACGACAAATTTGTGAACACGTGGCTAGATCCCATGACAACGAAGCAATAAATGGTAAATGGCTTGTATTTATAGAGCGCTTTCTACAGTGCAGAACACCCCAAAGCGCTGTACAACACGAACAGTCACTCACCCATTCACACTCACACACTGGTGGTGATAAACTACGTTGTAGTCTCAGCTGCCCTTGGACACTCTGACAGAGGTGGGGGCTGCCATGCACCGGCGCCCTCCAGGACCCTCTGACCACCACCAGTAGGCAAGTTGGGTGAAGTGTCTTGCCCAAGGACACAACGACGATCTAACCCAGCTGGAGCTGGGGATTGAGCCGGCGACCCTCCGTTGCCAGACCGGCCACTCTACCAACTGAGCTAATGCCGCCCCACATAAAGGCTCATTTAAGCATAAAGTGACTTGATTCTGCTCAGCAGATAACTGAGGAGAACTGTTCTGTTCAGCTGCAACAGTTTCCCAACAATTTAATTCATACATATCGCAATATATAGTATTGCATGTATCGTGATATATTTAAATATATCGCATCGTTGCCCCTGTTTCGTGATATACCAGTAGATCATGTTGTCAAATTCTTGCCAATGCACACCCCTAATAGCCAGTAATAATACTGTGTGTGACTGAAATCAAACACACACACAGGATTGGTCACATACATCTCAAGCCCTATATATGAGGACTGCCCACAAAGTGCATAATGTATAGAATGAATTAATTAAACTTTAACATACAATTTACATAAAAAGTAAATATAAAGACCGAAAGGATTTTTAAAAAAGCTAATTAATTATTACATTTAGGTTATGTCAGTAGGGGTAATGGAAACAGGACAAGGCTGAAGCCAGAGCTTCTTTACACCAATCCCACAAACACTGCAACAATGTGAAACCAGGACAATAAACATACAGTATGTCCTCTATATGATCCTGAACCTGGATTTTCAGACAGCATCAGACCGAGTGTGAGTGAGTGAGTGATGATTCTCCTCTTTTACAAACCCATTCCTTAGAGTGGTTTGTACATTAACCATCCTGACAGCTTTAAACAAAAAGCCTTATCTGGATGGAGAGAAGAAAACTGCAATAAAACGCTGCAACACACAAAGCAAGAAAAAGCTCTGGTAGAAGCTCAAAAAAGCAGAAAAACCACAGGGAGCTTCATGAGCCGTTCGATGCATTGGCTGTCAATTCATGAAAAGCCTCTGACTGAATTGCAAGGAGGAAATGGTTTTTGGTCCTGCTCTTAGGTATTTTTTCAATGAATCTTCAAACAGAAAGTGATGACGGGCAACAGCTCGGGTAAAGCATTTTCTACAAAGGGGTCCATGAGGTCAGAGCCTATCAAAGCCAAGCTGTCAGCACTCAGGAGCCATAGGCAGGTTCTGGTTGGAGGAGGACACACGCCTGACGTCAGAGGAATATTTCTGTAAGTCATCAAGCTGCTGCTGCAGAGCATCAATAAAAAAAAACCTTTAGGTTGTGAAAATTAGTCTGAATCAGGAACCGTTTTCTGAATGGTCTGATGGGAAAATCCCGGTAATCTAAAATTACCATCGCCATAGAAACCACATGTTCTGATCCAGATATTGAGAAAAATTAGTCTGGGTATTTATGCCTTGCAGCAACTGAGAATGTTTTTTTTTATTCAGTAAAGCACACACAGACATAAACACAAATTGTACATAAGCTGTAAGCAAAAAGAAAAGATTTTTCTTTCCTAAATATTAGATTAAACCAATAACCTTAACACTACATGTTAGTTTTCATTATTTTAGTTTTACAGTTCTACCACAGACTCAGCCCTTTAAGTCTCTTTAAGCTCTGCACACCTGGACTTGAACACTTTATCCCATTCTTTCAGGCAGATATCCTTCAATCCTTTGCCAGATTGGATGGGGCGTCTGTGCCATCTTCACGTCTCTCCGGAGTTGCTCAAGGAGGTTTACGTCTGGCCCTTTTCCATCATATCGTAGATGCTGTTCAACAACCTCCTAGAATGGCCGTTTTATACTTTTTCTTTGATAGTGGCTTCAGTCTAACCACTCCAACACAAAGACTTAATGGATGAAAGCAGCTGGGATGATTGTCCTCTTATTTGTGCAGAAGACGTCCGAAGCTTTGTCACGGTGAGTGTGTCACCTACGTGACCAAGGCCACTCATGTGAGGTTGCTTTTCAGTACGAGAACTTTAAGAGGAGTCCTGGTGGTTTAAAAACTTCCATTATCGTGCTCTGGGAACACTCAAAGCTTCAGAAATGTTTATAAAATATTGCTCTGACCTATGCTTCTTTACAACTGTTCTGCAGAATCTTGTAAAGACCTTCCAATACGTTTTGAATTATGTGCATTTAACATCTTAATAATGTGCCGGGGCTGCGAAATGGTGTGTTGGTTAAAATCTAAACGGTTCAGGACTTTCTGTGGGGAACTGGAACGTTTTCACCATGAATGCATGGATTTTCTCTGGCTTCCATCTACTGTCCAGAAACATGCATGTCAGTTTAATATGTGGTTCTGATTTGGCCTTGGTGTTAGTGTGAGTGTGCATGAGTGGCTCACCATCAGCGAATGACTGGTACTAACTGAAAAAGAGTCTTCGTGGCTGATACTTTATAGGGTCACTACGGTCAATGCAGTTTTGTTTCTGATGCGCCCAATCATGACTCTTCTCTCCACAGGTGGTGAGCCCAGGTTAAGATGTCTTGGGCGTTGCTCAAGTCTGTCAGGGGAAGGAAGAAGCTGAGCCAAAAAGCTCTCAATCTACTGCTCCGTCTACAGTCTGACCCTTGCTTAATCGTGGATCATGATCAGAAGAGCAGGATCTTTGACACAAGCATTGAATTGACTTTCCCCCATGGTGCTCAGTGTTGGAAATAAGGTGAGGTGTTCCACCATCTCATCAAAAACCAACAAGATTCATGAATCAGGAATCTAACAATGATGCCTCTTTGTTGTACCCCTCTGGAAGTTTTACAGGCACATCCCACTAGGAATAGACTCGGTGAAAAACCCAGAATTCACTGGAGGGATTATATAACCCCGCCTAGCCCGGGAACACCTTGGGATCCCTCAGGAGGAGCTGTAGAGATTCACTAGGGAGAGGGATGTCCGAACAAATGTGATGCCTCCCCAACTCAACATGGGATAAAAAAAACAGAAAATAGGCAGATGAAATCATGAAAGTTGAACATTATTATTAGAAATTCCATCTCAGAGAGATTACTGAGGTGAGCCAATGTAAAGGCATTTCTTATCCTGGTGTTGCCCATTTTATATCAATGTAAAATACCTCTGCTTCAGACTTCAAATTTGATGATTCTAAGCCCTGAAATCTGACGCCAAACATACTCGAATACGCTTATGTCACCAAATATTTACGGTATAGCTCAGGTGGTGCGGCTGCACTCGTATTTAAGAATGGATGTGCTGACTGTGAGGAGGAGGAAGAGGAGGAGACTGCTACTGTAGCAGTGCATCAGCAGAGGTGAGACTACAGCCGCGACATCACAGTTTGCAGGCTGACGAAGGGCAAGTGCGCGAGCCACTGTTTGTTTAGCACCTACAAAGAGCATCTTGTTTTGCTGTGGCTACGCACACAGTTTGAGGGCCATCTGTATTCAAGTGGCACAAATAATCACATAGGGAGCAGGGAGAGAGAAAAAAATGATGAAATGCAGCCAAATCAGTGCACATGCAACAAGGAATTGTCTTTCACAGACACGCACTTGCTGAAAATGTTGAAGGGCAGTGAAATGGGCCAGCCTTACCTCAGCTGCTGTCCAAACAGCCCCACAGTGGACCACAGTATGTGTGTCATTAGTGCTGTCCCAGATGCTCTGAAGCACAGACTGCCCTGTAGATGCACTGCATTCCCAGAATAACTCCCTGCAGCTCCTTACAGACAATAAGACTTTTTTTAAAGCCACTGTGGTAGAAATGCAATGCAAATTTGTAGCAAAGAGGACGTAAAGAGGTGACATGTTGATACTCATGCTAAGTCAGATCACAGGAAATAAAGGAGTTGATATTTTTTTATAAAAAAAGTAAATTGCACAGAAGTGAAGTCTGATTGGAGCCATTTTTGTGAGATTGTGTCAGTTTGGTCCATCCAGTTTAGCCTTTGGGGAAATTTCAGTAACAGTTTTTAATAAAATTGTAAATCTGTGTGTGCAAAGAGCTGATAAGTGCAGATAATCGCAGAGAGTTAAAGAAAATAAGTTTTTTCCCTTTTTTTTTTTTTTTTGTCCTGATATGATTTCATCCAACCGCAGCTCCATCCGCACAGCCCGTGAATCACGCACCCTGCAGTGGATTACAAAACGCTGCATGTGTAAAACAAAAGATCCATTTTCCCCACATCATTTTTTTTCGATTTCTCGTTCTCCTTCACAGTAAATGCCACACGCAGTGCTGCGTTAATGCCAAAGAGGGAGGTTGGTGTAACAAATCAGCACGTTGGGAGCTCGGCGGTGTGCTTACCCTCTGCGGCCACGGCGCACCGGACGAGAAGTGGAAGCAGCGCCACAGACAGCAAACAGTTCGCCAGCATCCCCGCTGCTGCACCGGCTCGCAATCTGCTCCTCACACACCTCCCCCTGTCTCCCCCGGCGTCCGTCCTGTGCGGCCGGCATCCATCGGAGGCTGCCGCCGCTCCGAGGTGACCCGCCCGCCCATCACTCCTCACACCGGGAGCCATATCCAGCGGATAAGTTGTTGAAGTTTCGCTCGTAAATAATACATCGGATCAATCCACGTGTGTGAACGGGGGAACACGGCCGAGCTCGTCGTGTGTCCAAACAGAGAGGCAGGAGGAGAGGAGGGGGGGGGGGGGGGGGGTAGATGAGATGTGAGGAAGAGGAGGAGGAGGGGGACGCGGTGTTGGAGGGAAATTAAATGCGCCCTATCGCTCCGCTCCGCTCGGTCCACCCTTCGTGTGGCGCAGAGCTGCGCCCGCTCTCCGCCGTGGGGTTTGACATCCAGCCGCTCAGCTGAGAGCCGCTGTGGGTGGACGGGAGTCGTTAAGGTGCGTTCAGGTGAGATTCAGGCAGAAATGTGATGTGAGCATTCAGCAGCAGCAACAAGGGGGCGGATCGTTTAGGTCAGCCAGTCTCCTGGTCAAAGTGAGCCAAGAAAAGAAAAAAGCATCAGCATTAATTGTATATAGAGAGAGATCTGAGCGCTGTAGGGCGCCATCTGCTGGTTGTGTTGAGATCAGACAGTTTTATCCAGCAGGTACATTTTATTAACCCTTTAACTCCCACAAAAAGAGTCAAGCTAAGAAATGTTTTGCATTTTTCTAACTATTTTGGGACAATAAAGGTTATAATGTAATGTAGAATAAGAATAATAATGTACACATGTTAATTTTAAGGTAGTAATGATTTAAGGAAATAATGTCAATTTTTTATGTAATAAATAAATTGTTGTTTTTTAGTTAAGTTTAGTGTGTGGTTCTGTTAGATATGTGCTCCATGCCAGTTAGAGGGTTAATGGTCTCGGGTTTGTTGTTTGTTTCTTTTTTACAAGAAATTTTTTAAAGAATCAATGAGGCAGCAAAATGCAACAGATCAACTGCTGTCAGACGTGGAAAAATAATCAGTTTCATTGGGTGTAGTGCCTCTTTTCGCCGCAAGATGTCAGCCTAGACTCGCAGAAGGCACAAATTCTTTGCTTGTGAAGAAAATAACAAAATGTAGAATCAAGGTTTCAGACAACATTTTTATCAGGGATGATCTTGAGGGTTTCAGCCAAACAATTCCACACCACATTTTATAAAACAGGCCTTGGAGCAACTAAATCTATTAAAAAGGCCTGTCTGCAGTCCAGGTCCACAGGAGACAAATACAAAAAGAGAAATGTTACAAAAGGAATAAAAGTCTTGATATATCCTCTAATGATGCTTGAAGGTTGAAATCTTGCATTTTCATGAATTTCAGTGAGTCTCTTATACGGTTAGTCTCATCTCATCTGATGAATCTTATGTTTTTAATGTATTTACTTCTTTTGTTTTTTAGCTGATGTGCATGTCTCTATTAAAAATTGTGAAATTGTGTGTGTGTGTGTGTGTGTGTGTGTGTGTGTGTGTGTGTGTGTGTGTGTGTGTGTGTGTGTGTGTGTGTGTGTGTGTGTGTGTGTAGATGTGAGCTAAGTGTCTAAATCTGAGAAGCATATAGATACATATTGACCTGTGATTATTTTGTTTAAATTTTGAAAAAAAAAAAAATTACCGTCAGCCAAAACAAAATGTTTTAGCTTTTATGACAAAAAATAAAACATAAATAACTTGAATATTTAAATCATGTTATTTAAGCATGTTCTGTTATGTAATGCTTCCGTTCATTATGTTTTTTGTCAGTAAAAAACAGTTTACACTTTCCTGTTTCTGCTTTGAATGATTAATCACATCACTTCCTACTTTTACCCTCTCATTTATTAAGGGTGTTTCTTATAAAATGGCTTTATTCTTTCATAGAACTTATTTAAAATCTTAAAATGTGCAACATTCTACAGTTTATGTCTGACAGTGATCAAAAATGCTGCTTTTATCTTGTTTTGATATTGTATCATATGAACATAAAAGGCTGTGAACCTAAACATTAAATGTTTATTTATTGCTCCTAAGTCCTGATTTGTAACTAAATATTTTCTGATTGCTCATTAGAGGATAAACACAATAATAAATAGAATAAATTTGTTCTAATACGCATAAATCTGAAATTCAGAGCACTTATTTCCTCTTTTCTTTTACATTGTGATGTTGTATATAAATGTTTTTATGATTATATCTTTGGAAAGTTTTTAAAACCTTTTTTCTTAAACAGGCTGCTGGGTCCCTCTATAGCCGCTAGATGTCACTGTTGTTCAGTCCAGAAGAGCTTCTGCAGAAGCATGAAAGCATACTGCTCTCTGGTGGGATGAAACTGCTGTGAGCTTTTGTTTTTAACCAGAATAAAGGTAGGTAAAGTTACTCCTTTAGTCTGAAGTATTTGCAGACTTTTATAAGTGGATGTGTTTGGAGTTGGTGTGATTTCTCACAAGAGAAACAATAATAGGAAGCTCAAGGCGGAGTCATGGCATTCTGCTGCTGGGGTTTTATAAAATGTGCTCCAAAAGTAAGAATCTGTTTCTTAAGTAATGTTAACATTTTTGCCAGAGAAGATGTCTGTTTTTTCAGCTCACATTCCTTTAAATTAGACAAAATATTCCAAAAAGCAGGATAATTTGAATTTCTTGACTTGATCCAGTCAGATGATTTTTTTTTCCAATGATGTTTTTGACCTGTCACAATCAGGATGCACAAATAAGTAACTTATCATTTGATGGAATCCACTTTAAAACACCTGAATCATCTTCCTCTGATTTGTTTTTGTACAACCGGCACATCCTGCCTTAAACACCAAGTTTGTCTATATTTTGGTTGATTCTGAGGCGCTACCCTTTCCTTTTGTTGTGGTATTTTAAAAAAATCATTGGTGCCCAAGTCCTGAAGGAGGATTTAGGAAATCAAAGAGAAAAATATACTAATTGTTCTCCATTGATGGATTTCAAGAAGGCCACCACATAGAACAACAGATTTTAGACTTTATATCAAGATGTCAGTAAATGAAATAAAACTGAAATATGGCTCCTGACTTGTTCACTAATTGTGCAAAAGTTCAAAAACTATTAGTCATAAGTGGCAGAATATGACTCAGGACTGCTTGTTTTTAGTTTACCCTCATTTATTGGGCTTTTAAAACTTTCTTAGTCCAGCTAGTGGTTTTTGGGAACATGTTTTTGTCATTTTGAGTCAAGATGAAAAGACTGTTTGCAACTAAGTTCCAGAAATAGTTTTTTTTAACAATTAGGGTAAATGGTCTGAATTTGTTTTTGTTTTTTGTATTTTTTTTTTTTCTCTAGAGTGCTCTACACTCCCCAAAGCACTGTACAACACAAACAGTCATTCACCCATTCACACACTGCTGGTGATAGGTTACATTGTAGCTACAGCTTCCCTGGGACACACTACACGCCACCCCATTATCTAAAATAGGAATCTTTGCTTCAAGATTGGAAACTTAAAATGACCTCACAGAGACCACAAATAGAAAGTCTGATGCAAAAAAATATTTGGCAGCTATTAGGCTTGAATCAGTTCTCAAGAAGGGTCGGGGTGACTTCATGATACGGTGGTGCAAAAATAAAGAACTGACAGATTGCATAAAAGTGACTAGAATTACAACTTTTGCACCAAATATTAGCCAGAAAACATTTATTGTTGCTACACCATTTGTTGTGGGCTAGTAATTTTTAGAAGACACACCTCAGATAACGTATGGAAGGCCCAGTATTGATCACAATGAGAACATTTGTCAAAATTTATACAAAATACTTAATTAAGACATTTCTGCATCTCAGTGAGGATGCAAGTATATTAGATATGGAAAGAGATGTACTCCTCACTGATACTAGGCATCTCTGTGAGGCAGACATACAGTATTCTGCTGCTTTTTAATTTCTAAAAATGTTTTAAAATTTTGGTCTTTCTACTCTCCTTATTTCTGATGCAACACTACATTGCTTGCAAATCTCTGCCTTATTATTATTAATGACTGTAATAACCAAAAACCTAAACTTTAAATAAATGTGTTCATTTCACAAAGGAAAACAAAACTGTTAAATGCATTTGCAGCAAAGAATCAAGAGTCCAGAGCAGTTGCATCAATAAGATTTTTTTTTTAATTCAAAGTGAATCTTAACAATAATACACCATAAAGTCTTATTTTGACACTCACCAAAAGAGTCACCTGGAAAACCCGCTTAATGTGACAAAGTAGAGAAGGCTTGGTCACACCTAAATTACTGAGAACTAGAGAGGAAACACTATCGCAAAGTGTAAGAGACATCACATCCATAGTTAGTTTTCCCAGTCCTCATACTGTAAATATTGCACAGTGCAATTGCTACATGGCAAACTAGTGTAGCAGAAAATTAAAAAATATAATAAGCAACCAAAACGAAAACATTAAAAAACAAAGCCACAAAAATCTACAGGTATTAAAACAGTAACAGTTCCGATTCCATGATAAAGTGTAATCGATGAGCGATCTGAACAGATGATCCCATAACTTGCAGTGTGAATTAACTCTGAAACTGACAGAAGACTGAAAATTAACATTTGGGGTAAAACCGAACCTGATTCAATCAAATCAAAAGCGTCACACAGTAGCACATTTAGATTATTACAGACCCTGAATTAAGATCTTTAAAGGATTACACCGCAGCAGAGGATTTTCTTGTTGATATAAAGTCAAGATTTTCGATTTTAACAACCGTAATTTTACAAATGATCTTTTGCATCTGCTAAAGCTTAAGGTAATCCTCAAAAAACAACTTAGTCATGATTCAAAGTGTCGATTACTTTAAAAAAAAATGAAAACATTTCAAAGATTTCTCTCCTCTTGCATCCATTCTTTTACATAAGTATGGGAGAGTTGACGCAGGCGCATTGCTGGTGAATACCTTTGAGGGAATCAAAACACAGATTACATTTCACATGCTTATTATTATTATCATTGGCAAACTATCTCAAGCACTAACCTGCTGAGTTCATGCCTCATTGTTATAAACTTGTTTTCCCAAAGCGATATTTGAATGAAACCGGTGACGTACAGCAAAGAAAAAAAAAAAGAGAAGCTATTTCAAATGATTTCAGCGTCAGAGTTTAAATGTGGGCTATTGCACTCGTGACTGACAGAGAAATTACAATCTCTCCTCCATCCAGAGCACAAAACAAACATACAGACTGACTTTTCCAAGACCAAGGATGCGTCTCCTTTGATTCTAAAAGGCCCGTGTTGTCAGCGGCGCTCTGGTCTCTCCCACTTAATTTGCATGACAGAAAACACAGTGAAGCAACATTATGTGTTCATGCAAGGTAACGTAAAGCATGGAGATCACCTAAGAACACTTTGTGGTGCAATGACCGCACAATGTAAAGTATTGCATCTGCTGTTCAGCCAGTGACTATTCATAAAGGATTGTAGAGTGTCGTATCATTCAACGTCTTACTGTTTAACAGGTGTGTTATCACAGGGAGGCTATCTGAGCCGATCAGGAGCCAAATTCTCTGGAATGACTGATGAATTTGAATATTTTTTTCCTCCTCGTGGCCATTAGACTGTCTACGTAAACTGTCAGTGTGATTCTTTGTCTTCCCCCTCACTGAATTCTCCAATTTTCTGAATCTCAAGGCACACATGCGCAGTGCTGCTTACACTGTCTCAATTTCAATAAAGAACACACAACGATGGCCGCTGCTTTGCACTGACAAAAACATTTTGATATAAAACACTCATAAAGGGGAGAGCGATCTGGACACAAGGCAGTTAAAACATCAAACCGTGATATAATAACCAGATAGAACATTACACAAAGGTAGTAGTAAATACTTCTTATCATTTCAACAGTTCAAAAGAAAAGATGTTTTGGAAGAAAAACATTGGGGTAAATTTATCGTTTAAATATTTCAAAGCTTCACTCTTTAAGTGCTTAGTGGCAAGTGCGTTTGTGTGTGACTTGTGGAAACATTACAGAAGCTTTTCAAGGGGATACAATGGATTTTTTTTTTCCTGGCATCTCACAGTGCTCCTGTAACTCACAGAAGAGTACTGGTAGTGCGTGGTATCCGTGCAATGAGAAAGTTAAATCAATCCTGCAAGCTACAGCTTCAGATGTGTACAAAATATCAATATGAAAACATACAAAAAAACTTAAGTTACATCGATAAACATCATTTTATATGCAGTGACGAGCCCAAAAGGTTAATATAAGGGTTAAAATACTGATGCCAAAAAAACCACGCACAAAGAAACACACGCACCCCGAGGAACAACAAATGCAACTAAAATGTTCATCGTCAGCAATACAGTAGTTACAGTGACACTCCAAATATGAACGCAAACACAGAAATCAAACCCACTTCTATTTCAGATAATTAGGGACCAACACAAAACGCTAGGTTTCAACTCAGAGAGGAATCACCTAATTTCACAGCTATTGAAGTGGCAATCATCATATAGCAGCTTGTCTATGATACATTCAAGAAAGAAATGACACGACTCATTAATTGCCCAATAAGCTAGACAAAACATTGGCTGTTTCTTTTTCTATTTTTTTTACATATAACCTTTTTTTTGTTGTTTTTAATTATAAACCCCATTCTACGACTACAGTATGACTGAGGTCTATGCAAACAAGAATAGCTACCTTGCTCGAAAAATGAATTACAGTCTTTGGTGCTGCGCAAGCAACTTCATTTGAGAATTAAAAAGACGAGAAATAAAATAATAGTACACACTAAATGAACAGAGAAAATGCACACACAGCATAGATATATATGTATGTACTACCATCACACATATATATGTATATATATCCTCCCTGATGGAATGTATAAAAGAAGCAGTTGACATTGATAAGCCTTAAGCCTTAACAAATGGTGTCATGTAAAGGGGAAAAGTTAACTTTGTCACACATGCATAAATGAGGGAATTGCACACAATTAACTCACACCTTATCAAGCATCTGTACTAAATAGTCTAGCACTATAATATATGTCCATATATGTGTGTATATCAAATACTGCATGGTTTGCTCAGGCTAAGAAGATTCCATACCGTAAATTAATTAGCATTTTTTTATCTTACCTAATCAAAGCCATGCCCATCACATTTCTAAACATCTACAAAAAAGGTGAAAACACTCAAAATGAAAGTAGAAAGACGAGAAAACTAAACGAAACAAAACAAAAACGTATATAATCGACAACTATTTAGATTGTATTGCAGTTTTAAACAGTACAAATACTGTTAGTAGTAAGAGTTTCACTAAATAGAAAGTGATTATCAAATATTAAGCAATACTCAGTACTTGCACTTTGTACACTAGTTAATTCGGGAACTGAGAGGAGAAAAAAACGTGTTTTTTTTTTTAAGGAAACAGCAGGCATTCGCAACAGCAAAGCATGCTGTTCTTCTTGAGAGAACAGAAAAGTAACTCACTACACACTGAAATATACACAGACTCCAAAAAAGAGAAGCACCGCTGTCCGCGATATATATATCACATCCATGCAGGCTATGCATGGACATATACACATGTGCATATACATACTCACACATAGGATGCATCGACTGATTGGAATTTCAAGTGCTGCAGTCCAGTACATTAATATTCATGTATATAGTCATATATAAGTAGTTAACAATAACAACCTCAAATATGTAAGGCACTATGGCTGAGGACAGTTATACAATGCAGCGAGTCTTGTGACACGAACAATAAGAGCAACGTCTATGCATCTTTCCGTTTACATTTTGCTCATGCAAGACCACATGCAGCGTGAGGAACAACCCTAGTTAAATCTGATAATTGACTTGACATTGCGAACACCAAAAAGACACCGAAAAAGGTACAAATACTTCAAACGCGGTACAACGTACACTGTGGACAACGTGTGCATCTGTCAATCTAGAGCTAGAGACTGGGATGGCTTTACAAATATGAATGTGTCTTGCACACATAAGAAGGCAATGTAGAAAAATAGCTGGGACCAGGGGTTCTAACTATTCCACAACACCCCGATTATTTACCTGTCTTGAGGAGTATTCGTAGAAGATCCAATGCAAAGGTATATCAAATGTGCAAAACACATTAGGTGTGAGTTGAACTACTCATTCATTCGTTCAGTCAGTCATTCATACATTATCTCTTTCTTAACTGTTGCCAAATCGTCGCCAACATTTAAACTTCTTTTTTTGTTATTTTAAAGCTTCGAGTTCAGTTACACCCAAGTCTACATGAATCAAAAAATAGCTTGCTTTCTCTGTGGTTGTGCCCTGGTTTTCAGAACTGAAAGCCATGTTGTTTGTGATTTGAGATAGATTTTGTCCTTTTTAGCCCCCAGGTGGTAGAAAAGGTACCAGAGCAGCCACACTCAGATGTAAGGGTACTGGTTTATTTTGGTAGGGCTGAGCGGGAAACTGCCGTAAGCGGGCGAGGCGATGTAAGAGTGCGGGGGGAAAAGGGGCTTGAATTGGCCCTGGGGGTGCAAGGTAGGGGAGGGCAGCAGCCGTGGATTGATACCCACAGCCACCTGATGCACGATGCCCGCTGGGTGGGAGATGCTGTAGGTGGGCTGGAGGACGGGGCGGGAGGCCCCAGGTGAAGCCAGAAGGTGGGCCACTGGGGCAGCTGGGACCAGAGGGCCAGACGGAGGGTACGACAGTAAGGTAGGCTGGGAGTGCCCTCCAAGGTGCGGGTGGGGGCCTGTTGTGTGGTTGGGGCTGCTGTGGGAGAGTGTGAAAGTGTGGCCGTGCATGGTAGGAGGGATGTAGGCCTGCGGTCGGCGGTTGGCAAAGTTTCCGTTCCATTCCTGGTGGCAGGAACCAAAATGCTGCACCTGCAGGAGAGACAGACAAAATCTGATAAAGAATCTTCTAAGCTACTGAAGATTACACACATCATGTCTCATCACTCATACTCAACATCTACTTGTACATCATTATAATATTTATCCTAAACTATACAATAAGTGAACAATCCCACAGAAAAACATCTTCACTCTTAAACCTGTTGAAAATTGTATATCAACTCAGAAATTAAGAGTTAAAACGGCCACTAACGGATCACGCTCCATGTTCAACACAGGGAGAGATCATGCTTATTGCTCTGCCACAAAAAAATCTGCATTTCAAATTATCTCTTTATCACCCTGAATTATTAAATGCAGTCACAGCCACCTGCTTAGAAATTAGTCTCCATTACAGTTTGCTGGCTTCTCTGTAGATTCAGCAGCCAAAGAGTACGCGTGCTTAATGTAATAACTTGATGTGGAAATGATAAAAAACTTAACCAGATAGTTGTTCATTTTAACCCTGTGTTTGATCACCTTTAGAAGAGGAAGTGTTTGTATAAGAAGATGAGCTCATTGTACAGTAATGTTATGAAATACGTGAATGTTCTCACCTGCCCGAAGCCAATAGGCTGCTGTTGCTGGGGCTGAAACACAGGGGTGATTCTCTGCGGCCTGTTGAGGAGCGGGGTGGAGTGGTGATGCTGTCGACCAGGAATGCCTCGCCCTTTGAACTGGCATGAAGACTCCAAGACTGAAAGAGGGGGTCATGTAACAAGGGACGGACACACAGACAAAGATAGGGGATTTTGTAAGTAAATACAGAAAACCTGGTGCCTGGCTATCAATAGCAGACTAGAAATAACACACAAACAAGACTGGGCATAAGCTTGTATCCAGCAACTGGAAATACACAGCAGATCCTGATGCCCACTTGGAAACTATTATGGCAGGAAGCTCTGAAGGCTTATCACCAATTTCAGCTGTCTTGGATCAGCTCCAAATCCTAAAACATAGCTGTAACTATCCTTTCATGTAGATTGTTATAAATAGATGTGTTTTGGAGAGCTGGGAGAGGTTTGTAACTAAGCTTGATCATAGAGTTTTGAGTGGGATCATATCAACATCTATAAATAGACCTGGCACTACTAAAAATAGGAAGCTGTGCCCTTTTATGTTGGGCTTTAGTTGTAACAGTTTGAAGGCTGTTGAGGGAGATGCCGTTGACATTAAAGGCATATAAGCCTGTGTGATTTTCTCTAAGAAAAAAAAGTTATGTAATAAGAAAATTCTTAAATGAGCGCTGTCAGAAATTGTTAAAAAACCCACGTCATGCAAAATCCAGCTTAAAAACCAAAAATGTATTCTTCAAACATTATTTGTTTGAGATATCAATAAAAACTTTACATTTTCTAGTGATTTTTGTTTGCATATATTATTCAGCAGCTTTGAGAAGTGAACATCCACACAGATGCAGATCTCAGAATCAGTCTAGAATCAGAATAAAAAGTATTGACACCATGCAAAAAGCCACTCCAGAGATCAGAGCAGATTTGTCAGGGTAGAAAACCCATAATCACCTGTGAAAACCTCTGTGGCCTACTAACACAGCATAATCCCAGGCCATGTGACCTGTGGGGCAGACAGCAGCAGTGGTGACTAGACATAATCAGGTGTTTGTTAGCTGTCTGAGTGTTTAACACCATCAAAGAGTACGAAATCAGAATAACAGCTTTGAAAATAGTATTTTTTTATCATTAGCTGTTAGAGGGGGGAATTTCTTTTAGATAGACAAGTAAAATAAGGAAAAACAATAATCACGTTAGTAGATCAACTGAGTTAAATTTAACTCTAGAATATTTGTGTGGCAGGTTTATTATAAGTCAGTGTTTACCTGTGTTTCCAAGTGCCTCACTGACAGCACAGTTGTTGTTATGGTTCTGCACTCGCATCGGCGGCACCACAACAGTGCGAACTGTTGGCTTGCTGGGCTCAGTTTCTGGGGCGACGCAGGCAACGCGAGGCTCGCAGTTCTGGTTGCTGTCAGTGATGTAGCGCCGCTCTGTAAAGGGACTGCTGCTGTGGCCAGAGGTGTGCGATGCAGGTGAGCTATCCACCGTGTCACAACCGCTCTCCTGTTCGTCATCTGACATACTACAGGAAGGCAGCCAACCAGAAGGAAAAAAAACTTCACATTAGCTGCAAATGAGCACTTTAGTTAATTTTTTGTTGATTTTTAGAGGTGCAATGTGTCTGGATATTGTGTCTGAGTTTTATTCTGAATCACTTTACCTGTTGGGGTGTTTGCAGGGGGAGTTGGACTGGGCTGAGGCTGAAGAGCTGGTGCTGAGCGTACTGTCTGGGCTGCTAAGAGAACACACTCTCTCCATGCTGACGGTGCTTTGACATGCTTCACAATCTGCACTGCCTTTACATCTGAGAGCAGGAGAAAGGTGAGACACACAACTTTCAGGGACATGAGGACTTCATATCTGTACTCAACTAGGCTTCAAGTGTTGGTAATAAACTTGCAGTTTTGAAAAATGCAAAAGTATGACATCAGTGTGACTCCAACAGAAAATGTAGCATATTTTCTCACAAGTTTGTGTCTCCGACAGTTGCCACTCAGTGACATACTGGCTTCATGGTCAATACTCACTCCCCCATTGAGTGCCTTTGTGCATTCTCCTCTTCATCACTGCTGATGCTGATGACACTAACAGTTGGACTGGCAAGGTCAGAGATCACCATGGCCTGCCGCTGCTCCTGTGAAACTGAGAGCTCTTCGCAGTCTGGCTCCACTTTACAGCAATTCTCCTCATCTTCCTCCTCCACCTGCTCTGCTACTTGCCTCTCCCCCACAGAGTGCCCTTCCTCTGGACATCTGGCCTCCTCCCCCTCTATCCCTTCAACATTCTTTGCTGTATCGGCCATCTTTGGGGACTGACAAGCTAAATTTTGGATGCCATTGTTTTGGGAGATGTTGTGCCCCCTACACAAGAATAAAAAACAAATCATCACATTCAAAAAGGTACATGTTTATACATATATGTGTGTTTCTTGAGATGTACCTGTTCACACAAGGTTTTGCTCTCTTGTTCGCAGCTGGCTGCGGCCACACCACATGTGCAATGCCTATGTTGACTGGCTGGTGGGTGGGCATGGTCATTTGGTTGGTTAAGAATGGCTGAGGGTGTGCTATCATTGAGCTGTAATGGTTACCATGGGGACGCACTTTCCTGCAATAAGAAAAACGATCATAGGAAAATCAAAGCAGAAGCCTTCAGCACAATATTTGACAAAATGGTAGAAGTGAAATGATGCATCTGACTCATGAATCATTAACATTCAGGGGGGTAACAATGCTGAATCAGACCAGTACATCTACTGCTGAAGCACAGCAACTAAAGCTAAAAAGAATAAGAAATTACACAGCTTCACTGTTTATTAGACTTATGAACACACATGACGGAATGCAGATGAGATATCAAAGAAAAGCGTCTTACCCCCAGTCACCTATTCTCTGAGAGCCTGTCACAGTGTCAGATGCCAGGGTGGTTGGTGGGGGGGGCACAGATGTCACCTGCTGCCAAGTGGGCACCAAGATCTGCTGCGCACGGCTCGACCAGGCCTGTAGAAAACCAAAGCAGCCACATCAATTTCCTGATGCTTTCAGTAATTTGAACATTAAACTTGAACTTTGCTTCAGTCTAATTCTAAATTACACCCCATCTAAAATGTAATAACTTAATCAAAACATATTTTGACACACAGCATACAGAATCTTTCTAATCCTTACCTGTGTGATGACTCCAGGTCGGATTTGTATTGGCTGGATTGAAGGAGCTTGGGTGACAAGAGGTACAGAGGCCTCCATACGCACAGAGTAGCCAGCTGGCTTTGCTGTGTTAGTGGGGATACCTGCAGAAGCAATGGGCAGAATAAAATCTGATGTTAAAATAACACCCAGAAAGAAAAAACAGATGAGAAACATCAGGATTTACTTTACATGTACTACCTTGTAATGCTGGGGGACACAGAATGAGAGCCTGCTGAAATGACTCACTGCATCCAAACTGACCACTTCCAGCCTGCAGTGGTATACCGGGGTGCATCACTGAGGGTGCTGATGGAACTAACCCCTAAAATAGGAGGTGAAAAAAGACATAACTTCATTGCTCCTATACACTAAAATGATAAACTATAGCCTACTTCAGCCAGCAGATGGCGACATCTCAAACAGAAGTTTGTTTTTCATCAAAAAACTAGGAAAAACATTTGTTTATCTGTCAAAAAGATTTAACACACAGCTGAAATCAACGATGGATAGGTTACAACATACTTCTGTTGAGCTTTTGCAGCAAATAACTGGATACCTATAAATGAAAATCCTGACTTCAAAACTGCAGGATGGAAGGTTTATTTATAGATCAAGTTCATTCAGGCTCAACATCTGAAGCTATACTTGTGTGTAAACCTAGATGTAAAACTGTGGAACTTTGAAACAGGCCAGAATGCTGAGCAGAATGGAACATGTGCTTTTGCTTCACTGCTAACGCTGCTCTCGTGCCTGGGTATAATCACATTTAATGGATAACGAGAACTAGGGCTATATTGTTCTGCTACTGCATGTCACCCAGCCCCCGTACGCATGACAGTGAGCACAAAGCAGGCTTTCAAACGGGTAATACTAAAACAGTCACAACAGCTTCCAGTAAAAAGTCTTCTCAACCAGTTTAACCTTTTAATATTTAATGTACTTCATAAATGATAAAATAATTGAACAGATTTATTGTGTAATGTGCATCAGCATGAACTCATACACAGGTTTAAACACTTAAAGAGTAAATAACAGACTCCTAATGTACTTTATGTTCTGATAGTTATTATTACATTCTGAAACTAGTAATATCTCCCTCTATATATGTATGTATGTATGTTTTGCTTGTTTATTTATTTGAGTTTTATTTGAGCAAAATGCTCATCAAGTACACTTTGAGACATTTTGCTCTAAAAGATCTAAAACCAAATAAAGAGGGGTCTGCTCCTCTTTTCTCCTCAGCAACAACACTGATTTGTACTGTTGCCATGACCTCAGAAACATGACGTGATTTTGTTGCCATGACAGCAGTGCTGGGACGCAATAAGCTGGGCAAGTCGGCATACAGAAGGGCAATAAAAGCAAGGAAACAGTCGTTACAGGAACAAATAAACAGAACAGAACATTGAGTGTAGAGAAACTACAACGTGTGTTATTCCATTAGTCAGAGATTTAAATTTGTTTTCCAACTTCAAAAACAAGAAATGAAAACTCTTGATTTTCATTTACGTAAATATTTGTACCTTGATCTGATAATCACAACGGACAGACTGAAAAACTTAAATGCACGTGTGTGGAAGAGGCAGATGTCAGTGGAAACACTTGGAGCAGCTTACTTGAGGGTGGACAGCTGGGATCTTGCTGAAGGGGTGGTTGGCTGAGGCAGCAGGTGTAGTTACAGGTCTAACGAAAGGACATTTGTTTCTGTTAGCAGCCTCGAACGCACTGGGACGAGTCCAGCAAACATCCATGATATGGAAGCATGACTTCACACTGCAGACAGAAGAGTGGTATGACACTTTTACATTACAACTATGATGTCCAGGTGGAAATCAGAGTTAAAGAGGACTCACTGGTTGCTGTGCGGGAAGTCGAGCAGGTGTTGCATCGTCACAAATGGGTGGATGAGAGCTTCGGCTGGGGCAATCCTCTCTTCTGCATCAATCAGCAGCATCTTCTTCAGCAGGCCCACAAACTCCCGACGGTCTGCCTTTTCTGCTAACAAGTCACTACCTTCCAGATTCATCATCAAGTTCACCTGGAAGTTAAACAGTTATCAGAACAGGTTCTTCATAACATGAAAAAATAAAGCAAAATGGTCTGAGACTGAAAGATTTTAATAAAATTCTAATTTTCTTCACAAAAGATAAACAATCAGACTTTAAAACTATTAAGCTCCTCTGACCTGAAAATAAAAAATCTGATGAAGCACTGACAGCAGCTGGGGGGATTTCCATCATATATTCTGAGTAACTAAAGCTGAACTTTAATATGCAACAATAAGTTTATCTTTTTACTGAAGGGAAGTTATAGCAAGCTCATCCTAAAGTCAGCTTTTTCTTCTAAGTAAAAACACGAATCTGGTTTCCTTTTACATCAAAAGATGCACTTTCTTAGTTTAAGAACCAGAACACCTGAGGTCCAACCTGTTCTGTAGTGATCAACATGGTCTGAAGAGCTAAACATACATGCGCTATGTCATCCAAACAGCTGAAGATGTACTTCCTTGCTTCCTTTGATTTCATTCCTGTCTCTGTCTCGTTCTCATCTGTTGACTGGAGACCAAAAAGAATAAAGGTTAGATGAGGACACAAAATGGAAATTTATTCAAACTGTTTCTGCATTATGTTCTAATCTATTTGTAATTGTTCATGTCTTAATGGCTGAACCTAATGAAATCCATTTAATCGTTTTTCTCCTAAAATAATTTTTTTTCAGTTTTTAATTTTCAGAATTCAACATTTTATGATCTCAAAAGGTTTATTCTGAAAAATAAAATATTAATAACTGAATTTGTGAGAAAAACAGACTAAAAATATTTAAATGGACTTCATAGGATTCCACTTATTCATGTAAAATATGTAGTTAAAATGCACTGATTGTTTATATGTGACAAGACTAATTATGTTTTCCTTACAATATCTAGGTCTAGATCTTCAGATTTTTCAAGAGAACTGTAAAGATTTTTTTCCACTTAGAAATAAAGAAAAATATAACGATTGTTGACATCAACCTTTAGTTCCAAACGTTTAGCAACATTTGAAAATTATCTTTTTATCTGAGCAAGGAAATTATCATTTTCCACATTTCTAAAGTGTGCAAACACTCCTCACCTTCAGTCTCCACGCTGCATAAGGTGAGTCAGGCTCTTTGCAAAAGAACCGTGTTGTTTTTGTCCCTGCATTCAATAAATGTTCTCCCGGCAAACCTTGTGTCTGTGAGATGTAGCGAATCTGTTGGACAAAGGGAAAAAAGGGAGAACCAAGAAATCATTAACAACAAAAAGAAAAAACTACATACTGCGTATTATAACTGAAGTAAAATGTAACTGTGTAAAATGTATCACCATTTTAAACAAGTCAGAGTAAATGTTTTATCACCAGTAGGGCTGGGCGATATGGCCTAAAATCATTATCACGATAAATTGACCAGTTAACCTCGATAACGATAAATGGACGATAACTACCCCAATTACCAAAAATAAAATTTTTCATTCGATGGGGCTGTGGCAGGCAGCATATTTCCACTGGAGTTGTATTGATAGTAATTTTCCCCCTAAACCATTTGATTGCAATCATGTTATTGCCACTTTAAAGGACTGTAAAATGACACTGACAAAATATGAAGAAAATACTAAGTACTTTTAGTGGTAAAGATTAACTGGGCAAAATAAAAAGTAAAGGAGACAATATGTAACTTTTTGCAAAGCTTATATTTGACATTTTTTTGCTCAACAGCATCTTTGCTGAATCCAAAGTGTTCCCAAATGACTGAAGTCACATTTCTTTTCTTTGCAAAATTCTTCAATATGAAAACCTTTAACCAACTGCTGAGTGTTTTATAAATGATGCAAAAACTCTAACCACTCCTTGTCCTCCTAACTTTGTCCTCTGGAATTACTATGATGAGGAGAACAGGTTTTATTTCTTCTCTCTCAGACTTTTTCCTCCCCTACCTGCTGATGATTTTTTCTTTCCCCTTCTCACCTCCCTTATCTTTATCTGACCCTTTAGAACTGAAGCTACAGGAGGTTTAATGTCCCGTAAAAAGGCTCCTCTACAGAAGCAGCAGACAGAGACATGTTTCCACATAAAATAACAATTTATTAAACTAATGTAAAACAGTGGACAAATACATACACTAAATATCTCTGTCTATTCGGCAAATCACAGTAAAGAACCACACGGGGGGTGGGGGGGTGAGACTCAGTGGATCAGTCTATAAGCTCCCCTCACCCCCCCAACTGCTACTAGACCTGCTGGTCCGCTGACCCAGCCACCGTAATCCAGCTGGATCGCCTACTCTGTTGAGTGGCAGCAGCACTCGGTACCGGTTCTAATGATCCGACGTGGGCACGCACGCACGCACGCACACACACACACACACACACACACACTCGGCTGCTCCTCTCTGACACATGGCGCACTCCGTTCAGCTGCGGTACAGGTGAGCCCCTCCCGTCGGAGGCTCCGACGCACGCAGCGACAGCAACACGCACACAATTGTAGCACGTCCGAAACACGCACACAACATGCCTCAGGCAGGTGACGCGCGCGCAGCATCAGCGACAGCTTATCAGGCTGAATCGCTGTCTCACAAGTTCTCATTAATGACGGACAGGAACCGAAACAAGGCACCTCTTCTTTACGGACTGGATGGAGTGGAGTTCGAACTTCGAACGTAGTGCGTCTTTAAAGGGACATGAGCAGCGCCAACCTGTACATGCCTTTTCATTTTTTTAAAATAGCGAATTTACCGACATGGGCAAAATGACGTCGGTTAGAGTCATAAATTTCGGTAACGATAAATTTTCGGTATATCGCCCAGCCCTAATCACCAGTAATAGTTTTATACTCTCACTCGCTCTAAAACTAACATCATTCCAGCACTTCAGTGTACCGATGCTTAACAAAGTCTTTCACAGTGACATCTCACTTTCAGCTCCCTTAGAGTTTCAGAGTGTAGATGTGTGCATAGCAGGAACAGCCACAGAGACCTTAAAGATGGATCCCTCCTGTGAAACGTCTAGACCCAAAAAAATACACACAACTGTGCTGACTGTAGCTCGACTGAAAAATGTCAAGGTCTTCTCATGAAGACTGGTAGAAAGGCCGCAACAGTCTGAGTGCCAAATACTTTCCTGGGGAATGAAACTTGACAGTCAGATGCTGGGCTACAAAAATGTCACATGCAGGGTTTGTGAGAGGAGAGCAGCAAGAAGCCCGGCTGACGTCAATCACACCCAAGTGTAAAGAACAACAATCATTAGAGATTCAGTGTGGCAAAGAAGTCAAGAGGAAATGATGAAGATCATGAAGAAGTCATTACAAAGATTCAGTCACACAGCTTTAGGCAAATGATCAGACCACAACACAAACATCTAGTGTATTAGATCAAATGCATCTTTCATACTGCTGCACATTTAATATTTGGAGAATATATTTCTCTTTCCAGCTATTATGCCACTAAAAGGTTTACTTTTATCATTTAGTTGCAGAAGTTTAAAACCTGCAACATGTATGTGTGTGGGTAGGTGGGGCATTTTGTTCATGCTAACTGTCTGTATATATAGTGAGACACTCAGTTGTATTCTGATGACCAAAAGATTAAAAAACTGACATATTTGACATGTGAGGAGATTGTGATGGGTTAGTGGAAATTCCCAAGCATGCAATGACGACAAATATCTTGTTTCTGTACATTTCTCTGTCACCATGAAACTGCCCTTTCTTTTAGGTGTTCCCCCAGTACAGGTACATTTGGGCATCAAATTCCTCTTCATTCTCATTTTCTGTTTGGCATACATTTGTTCTTAACATCATAGGAAAAACAAACTGTCAATTCGTACAAACATTATGCTTCACCCCTCCTTCCTGTTTGTGACACATAGCTGTGCAACCATGTGCAGACAGCAACAAGAATAAGAAAAACAAAAAGAGGCAGATGTGTGTGGATGGGAAATTCTTCTGACAGGAACCCCCCCGTTTTTCCTCGAAGGCCTGTTCAAAGAGCTCACAGCCCAGTGAGATCACACGAAAGTTGCTGCTTCACAGGACAACTATCTGGTGGGTTTTAGCCTGCTGCAGAGCAGTCTGTAGTCAATGACTGTCCCAACAGCAGTACGCACAGAAAAAAACTGTATTACAAAGTCTTCCTCGGAAGGATAAATAAAATTACAGCTCAGTTTTGATTCATACAGCCACACTCTCATAAATAACTGGTGTTCAACACACAAATATTCCACAGAGGACCATTTTTTTAAACAGGCTTCACACTGTTAAACCCTGCCAACCTAAATCTATTTTTTCTAATGCTAACCCACCTACATCCTCTTATTTTTACTGATTCTTTTGTTTACAAACTGGGTAAAGTCCCAAAGGTTAACAAAACAAGAAGAACAGGAAAAAGATTAGCAAGTATATGCAGCTCCTGACCATGGCTGCTCTGATTTGTTTGCAGTGTACCTTTCTAAAGTACAAACATGACAAAAAAACAGAACTTACTCTTCCTGGTTAAAATCACAGTCAGTAATAATGTGCTGCTGACTAAATCGCAAGGTTTGTCACATCAAAGCAAAAAAAAAAGGCTATACACACTTGTTAAGTAAAAAATGAACAAGCTCAGAAATGAGGTAATGCATCGGGAGGAGAGGAGGAGCCTGAGTTATAAATACAATATGCTGTGTGGATGGAACAAGACCCCACGAAGAAAGATAAGAAGAAAGGGGGGAAGCAGATCCCCACGTTCCGGCTGAATCAACTGGTGACCCCTGGATGACATCTTGCTCCAACAGTCATCTGCTCAGCTAATTACACAGAGGAATAATTAATGATCCCTCATATCTTTATTTTTTCAAACTTATTTTATTACATATGTGGAATCCTAAAATGATCATGTCTGTATTTAAGGACGGAGATCGAAAGGTTGCAAATAATATCTAAAAAGTAACTTTAATTGCATTTTAAGGCAGATTATCAATGAATGAACTGAATCTGTTGGACAATTAGGACTTCTAAAAAGGTCTTTATTGAGTTTAGATTGTCCATTCAAGTTCTTTCATCGGCTCAGTTGTATATAAAATAAATTTGCCTTTATTTAAAAAGTGTAACAGTGACTTAAATCTGCACTGCTTATAAGCTTCCTGATGAGTGATACCTTAAATGATAAGAAAATACCCACCAACAATCCTTTAAAAGATGGAGATATCCAATGTTTTAAAATAACATTGAACTGTGCACCTAATGATTTGGTTGAAATAACCAAATGCCCTTTGACAGATAGGATTTTACATTATTGTGATATTTGATCCTTCCTGTACTGCAAGAAAGGAAAAATCTGACCACTGTCAAAGCGCTTTGGGTGTCTTGAAAGGTGCTATATAAATCCAATCCATTATCATTATTATTATTATTATCATTATTACTATTACTTCTCATGGGCATGAACAATAAGTGTCAAATAAGTTAAGGTGTAAATTCTATGGAACATCTCAGAATCTGTCCCTCATTTTCAGATGGTGGGCTTTGATCTTCATCTAAACGAAACTATATTCCACAAATTTCTTTCTTTAACTTTTGTTTACTTTTCAAGTTATTGTTCTCAACTCCTTAGCTTCACCAACTTCTAGACACTTTAATCCCATCCTCATCTTATCAAAACCAGGCAACCCCAAAATAAACTGAAAAGATCCAAACCACCCAGGATATTCCTAAAGCAGCTTTGCGATGATGTACTGACTTGTTCCTACAAAAACAGATTAATCATCTTTAGACTGGTGCCACCATGCTCAAGTCGAATCTCTTTCGGAGATGTTGAGTTATCTCTTGTGTCACAGTTATGTGCAGAGGTGAAAAATGATGCCAGAGCATAAAAATACATTGCTTTGAGTGCAGTGTGCAGAGGTGCTGAGTGCTGGGATGTAGGATGCTGCAAGGGACAGAAGAGGATCAGACTGAGATTCCATTGACAGGCTTTGAGTATATGGAACTCTGCAACAGGGGGAAGACGTTCAGCATAAGCCCAGCTCAGTCTAGTCTGTGGAAGATACAATCAGGCCTCCACTGGGAGAGGGAGGCATCCAACAGCTTTTAATAGACATACCATCAATCACAAGAATATGTCCTTCTGCTCACTGTAAGACACACCAGCTGACACAATCCTCAGGGTGGGTACGTCACTGAGAAACCAGTTCACACTGGGCTAAATTTGTCTTACTGTAAGTCAGTTGAACTTACAGCCTTTTCATTGCTTAAATTATCTATTATCACATTTTTAAATGTGTAATTATGAATTTCTTTTGATTGAAAACGTTCCAAATTTCCTCTGTTTAGAAAAAGTGGCAGCAGCTTGTGTATTACAGAAACTTCAAAAGTGAAGTAAACTAAAGGCATGCCTGTAATAAAAAGCTGCACGCAAACTCAAAAACAAAAACAATGAACCGCCTTTTATTGTGGATTTCCAAGATTAGAAAGTAAAGGATAATGAAAAGTCGAGAAGAAAGAGAAAGACGTGGGATATAAACACTTCAGTCGTATGAAGATGTGCAAGATGGAAAAAGGGGATGATGAAGCAGTAGGTAACTTCAAAGGAGGGAAAGTCCACTTAAAAACCATTACGGCCCAGAAGAAAACAGCTTCCACATTGAGACTGAGTCATGGAAGGTAAACGTAAAAGCAGGAAACACTGAGTCCAGGGTCCGAAATTAACAGTCGCCACTCGCCAAATGCGACCAAATTGCTCCACTTGGCGAGTAAAATTTGGAGTGTCATCCGCCACATGGCGAGTACATTTTTGCACCAAACTAGTTCTGTTTATCAGTCCTCTTCGATGGATTTCTGTGACGCTCCTCTCCTGCCTGCACGCGACGTACGCGAAACGCGAGAGTCGCACCCTGAGGCATTTCCTCCTACCTATTCACTGTTCACCAAGGCAGCAGCAGTTAGCTTCGTGTTAAAACTAGCAGCGATATGTGGCGGTTTGAACTGGAGTCAGCCAGTCTTCAAAAAGAAAAGTAATGGAACTGGAAGAGAAACCACCAGGACCAGTGGCAACCAGAAGATTTAATGAGAAGTGGCGAACTGGAGGTGGCGGTGGAGATGTTGATGTTGACGCTGGCTACAGGGCACAACAGGTGTTGTGCAGAAGTCTGTTCCCCCATGTCGAACCGCGAGCTTCGCAGCACTTCTAAAAGATTTCTACAACACGTAGTCGTGTCAGAGTTGATACTTTATTTAGTTCCCAGTAAATAAATTAATACAAATTTTAAATTGACATTTTTTATTCTTTTTTTTGTTTTGTTTTAAACACTGACAGAATCACTGAGCGTTTCATCCGCTTCCTACACAGGTGAACATAGTATTTCAGGGGAGCAGATTTTAGCACAACACCGGAATCTGCGCAGATGAGCTGCTCTGTTTTCCTCCAGTACGCTAAAAGACCTCACTGGTCCTAGGAAATAAGACGATGAAGGGACTCCACATGAGGCTGTAAGACTGTCAGAAGCAGGAGGGCAGATTTTATGGAGAGAAAACAAGGAGTCTGACTAGATTTCATTAAGAGAGTTCATTAAAAACATTTCTAAAAAAATAAAATAAAATAAAAAATCTGAAATGACTAAAAAGTAGTTTTTATTAATGATTATTTAATTAAGTTTCATTCCTTTCTGTTTGGATCTAACATAATATAATATTATAGAATAACGTGCTTTGGGTAGATCTAAATCATTTAGAATTTTGGCCGGTAAAAAGTATGTTTGGCCGGTAGATTTTATCATCTACCGACCAACTTGGCCGGTGACTCAAAAATTTAATTTCGGACCCTGACTGAGTCGCATTGAAACCTAAGAGAAATGAGCTCTGTGGAGGGATGACAACACATTAAAATCCTGCAAATGTAAAGAGGTTGGCTGCAGAGAACGGTGAGGTGAGAGGAAGGTTGTTTACCTGGTCGTACTCCAGGGCCCCAGGGTAAAGAGGCCAGCCCAGAAAAAGTTCAGCTATCACACAGCCGAGGGACCACATGTCTATGGCTTCACAAAACGGCAATCCCAAAATAATCTCTGGAGCCCTGTGGAACAGAAAAAAACCACAATTGTTGGTCTATAATAAAACAATTGTCTCGTCTTGTCTTCTTCCGCTTATGCGGGAATATATAATAAAACAATTGTGACATTTTATTATTGAAACATCTCAATGTTGACATTGAAAACACAGTTTCATGTAAAACTATTTTCCATCTTTTCAAAATGTAAATCCCAAACAGGTTACAGCGTTTTTCCTATAAATCTAAATAATTAATCTACTCAAATTTTAAGCTCTGACACAACATTCTTTACGAGTAAAAATGGTAGAGTTATATTTGCAAATATATCTGCACACTTGATTTTTCCACCTCAATATTTTCATTTCCTGAGTCATATTTTTTTACTCAATAAGACAGTGTTGATGACTGGAGCAGATAAACACCAATTTTAAGGAATTACTGAAGACAGCCAATTAGATGGGACTGCGTGGTACATGTGTAACAAAGCCAAATGACTCATAAGCCAGTGTTGTTGTACAGTGCCAAGTCTCAGCATCCTGTGCCAGTGGGTTAGCAGGTCAGTCAGGCTGGGATCAGAGTTTTGACAGGCTGTTCTTTCCACTCTAGTTTGACTGAAATGAAGCACAGTTACTATTTTGTTTAATTCCTAGTTCAGTTTAACTTCATAATAAATTCTTATGTTATGGGAGTAGCTAATGGAAATTTGTGTTTAGGACATTACAAAGCCTTCAGAGGTGTCACAACTCAGAACGCGTTATAAATTCAGAGCTCTTATGGTGCTATAAGCCTTTCTGTCCAGGAATGACCACCAAATAGGGCAGGGCTAACTCCTTGTCTACCCAGAGTCTTAAGCTTTGTTCAGACCTGGAACTAGCACACAGATCAGCTGTTTTATGCACAACACTTCTGTTTGTATTAGCGCTGTGTAGGTTCACACACAAGATATCAATGGAAGTTCAGAATCTCATGATGTGATTAGTTCAGACTGGGTTACTTACTGCATTTACTTCATAATTAAACAAAGGACTGGCAGTAATTTCAGTTTTATATGACTCAGATAGAATTGCAAGCTGAGAGAATAGCACAATCAGCAGTATATTTCATAGTTTTCTCTATGATTGCTCAATTAAATCTCCCAGCTGACAATCTTTGAGGTACTTTGCTTAATTATGAAGTAAATAACCCACTCCAAGGGCATTTTATAATAAGTGACCACAGTTGGCACAATTGGCTCCAAAAATAATCAAAACAAACATTACAACAGTACAGAAAGCAACTGACCTATACAGCATCGTGGTAGGCCATTGATTAATATAAGAAAACTATTTTATCTACAAGCGGTCTGACATTGAGTCATCATAACATTTAGCCAAAAGAAAATAGATTGCTATTTATTCATGTTGCATTAGCAGACAGGTGTTACTCATTTCAAACAGGTTTTTATTCATATGACTCCTGTATGTCACACATGTTCACTGGTGATCCAATCATTCATGATGCATGTTAGTTCCAGTTTTGATCGGATTCAAACTACCTTTCAAAAGTAGTTTTTTGTGTTGTAAACAGGTGGTAATACACCAATAAGGCTGATAAATAGTTCTACTACAATGTTTACATTCTTTGTATTCTTATGTACACAGATGACTACACGTGGATCTTCTTTGTAACATCAGTATGTCCTTCTTAACCACACAGATGAGATGACAGAATAACTAGGATCTACTAGTAGTGAGTAACTTGAGTAATGGAGCAACGTTTCATTTTTATTCATAATATAACCCCGAGTAACAACCAGATGGTTTAAATACCCTAAAAAGCAATGAATCCAACACAACATTCAATGTTTGCTATTCCACAAACTCAACATTCCAGTGAGACAAGACTGCGTGTTCATGCTGAGTGTATTTAAAGAGGTCCACTAGAAAGCTTCTCCATGACGTCTTTGGCGCTATATGTGACTGAGGCATGTGAGACATGCAACAGCAAATCAGAGACCTGCTAAATTTTACCCCACAATAAAGACAGTTGCAAGCAGCAGCTGGAGCATTAGCCAAGATTACACCAGAAAATAATCAGGAAGTTATGCCAATAATTTCAGCCACACAGGCTTATCCTATTTATAAAGAAAAGTATGGCATTTTCCCTGAAGGAGGACGGACTGAGAGGCCACATTTGAGGGAATCGATTAGTCGTGTTCATCATCAGCTGGTTTTACTGGAATTTTATTATTTTATCGTAAAATTAGACCAGAAACTGCAGTTTTATTTCTGACCACCTGCAGTAACAGAACCAAACAGTCATACTAGTGTAATCCTTATCACAGTGATGGCCTCCAAACTGAACTCTTTGACATTTTCCACAACTCCTTTTTGTATTGTTTAGATCATTCACATTATCCTGTTTAAAATAAATTAACACCAAGTAAAGTTTTATTTTGCAACATTCTTTTTCTGTATTAAATTTTAAAAAGTACATTAAATATAGATGGTAAAACTAAGAGATACCTTTTTGGTTTGTAAAGCTTACTGTTTGGATCAGAAAGAGTTAACAGGGCTCATGGTATCATAATGACTTGTGGGAAAATTGCATTGATTTAGTATCTCATGAGATACTCTGATAATTTCTGAATGGTAGTCTACTGTAGTGAAAGACTCAATGGAGCCAGTGTTTTACAATCATTATTTAACACTTTAAGGCACTTCTGGGTTTGAAGTTCATGACTTTTTAAAGATGACTACAGTCATTTTTATTTTATTTTTTTGTAGTTTTATTAGTCTTGTTTTCTTTACATTTTTTTGTTCTTGTTTTTTTATCAACTGAAAGCACAATAGCAGTGCCACATGCACATAAAAAAACTGAATAAAATGAACAAAAACAGCAGGTCTCTCTCATACGGTTTGAAGAGATAAGTGGATGTTGCCATGGTTGCACAGCTCCATCTTAATCAACCCAAGTAAAGCCTTGCTGCTCTTCAATGAAACCAAACCCGTTTTCCATCCTGAGGATGTGACGTAAAAGCGCTGGAGCCAGAGAATGCCAGTGGAGCAGAAGCCTCGTGACTTCAGCACCACGTGCAGGAACAACAGAAGAGGCAGACAGGTACAAAAAAACACCAGATGATGGACTTGTATCCTGTTTTTGTCAAGTATATGTCAGGCTTGTGTAATACTATAATAGAAACGAGTGAATAAAAAAAATAAATACTTTTGTCTGTTAAGTTTAACAGAGTCAAAAGTTCCATTTTTAATGCATAATGGCCTGATGCCTCAAAGGTGCTCTTCAGTAGGCAGTTAATCAACTAAAACCAATTTGGGTTTTATGACCACTCAGAGCAGATTCAGATGAAAGCATCATCATTACACTTTCACCAGCTATTTATTACAGTCAGGCTGACGCTTTGGAGTGAAAGCAAATCTACAAAAGCTGAATGTGTTTTCCCCCCCAGTCACAAGACAAATAGATGCCTATCAGGTCGGCTGACTGTTAAAATTTAATGACTAAGAATGAGACGTTTGTTCTCCGCAATATCACTTTCTCCTCACAACCTCAAAAGGTTTCCGTATAACATCATGTGCCTTGTGTGAAACATTTTTAGTCAGCAGAAGTAGAAAAAAAAGGAACTTTTACATCTGCTGATTGTAGTTTTAGTTCTTTCATATCAAATCATGTTTTATTTTAAAGCTGATTTCTAGTAATTTAACTCTTCTATTAGTGTATTTTAAAAATAGATGTTGATTAAGTAGAAATTAGTTTAAATAAGTTATTTTATCACAATAAACCCCAATGCATAATGATGAGCAGTGAGTACAGCATTAACAGCAGACACAGATCAGAAACTTACCACGTTGCCTGCCCACACTGCAGGTATACTCACCAAAAATAAAGAGACAAACAGCGACAAAATAAACACAAAGCAGCTGTGACATTTAAGAAAAAAAACCTGCTTTTGTTTTGGTAAGCTTCTTCACATCCTACTGCTGCTTTGCTACTACAATCTTTCTCACTGTTCATTCAACGTTCACTGTGTAAGGCAATGCTGTGTTTGTTCAAGCAACACAAACATGATGCTGTATGTATGCAATAAACTGTTGTCCCTGTAGTTTGAAAGAACATGTCAAAATATTGTAAATGAGTTACTTCTCTTATCATTAAAATCTGTGTTTGCATGCCCCCGACTGTAAATGTATGTGTTCATGTGTTATAAATTGGGCACTGCTGACGTCCAGCATGTCCCCAGTTGCTTTGGAGCAACAGAAATGAGCTCTCATGAACTGGATATGTCAGAAATAAAAGCAAAGCTAGGTATTCCCATGTCCTCAAAAAAACACAACCAGTGAACTTGTGTAAGGACACAAGATAACCCTTGCCAAAAATGTTTGTTTCTTTGCACATTTGATTTAATTAGCTACTTACCTACTAAAACTAACTTTATTTCCACAAGACTTTGTTTGCTATAAAGCCCATGATAAAGAGAGGTTCAAATAACTCTATTTTTTATTCATGACCATTATCTCAAAGTCCAGAAATAGCCCTGTGATCCACCCTGTTCTATCATCAGAGGGAGGGAAGGTGCACAGAACAGCAAATAAAGGTGGTAACACATCGTGAGCTGGGCATTGTCACAGCATGCCTACACGGGTTTTAAATACAATTTAGAATCGGAGAAACCCGTGAAACTAAAGCGTCGGCCTAAGTTCAGTCACAAAAAGAAACTGAAAACACGAGACTTCATATTCAGAAAGTGGAGCTTTAGTTCATGCGTCTTCCAGGAACTGTAATTCCACACACTCTGAGGCCATCCTGCATTATTAAGTGGAAAACAAAGGCTGCTTGGCAGAGACAATGAAAGCACATGCACTCTGATCTGTCCAGACCTTCAATTAACTATACAAAACTTGAGACACCTTTTACATGTGTAAACCTCTCCTGATGTGAAGTCTGTGTTTAGGAAGGTTTATTTTCCCTGTTTTGGTTCAAATCTACGCTGTTGTTTTGACAGTTAAAACAAAAAAAAACTCTAACATAAGATTTTAAAAAAAGAAAAAGCTTCAAGGTTTATTATGACTACATATGCTATTCCTAAGGTTATCTAAAATTACAGAACAAGTTGAAAAAAGGACTGCCTTTGATCAATATTAGAAATTATAGAAAAAACTTGCCTGATTAATAGCATGAGGGGATGACAGTAATGCATTCATTTAACAAATAACACATAATTAAACATATCAGCTATTAATATAATTTAGAGCAAAAATTATTTTATATGTATCGTCAGTAGTGTGGTTTTATGCAACGAAGATATAATTTCTAGGTAAAATTCTACAAGTACCATGCCATTTCATCAAATAACCAATAATGTTCAAAGAAAAACTAGAACTCAGGCTTTCTGGAATGCACAGCTAATCTCACATTTGAAGCACTGGGAACAGTTTTCATTTCCTATATCAAGTTTAAACTGTAAAGCTACCAGCTTCAAAGGCATGATGAAAAGAAGAGCATTTAACGTGCAGTAGTAGTTTCATGGCACATTATATTTCTGGAGTGGACTGTTTCTTGCTGTAGTATTATCAATACAACTGCAGAAAAAGAAGAAGAAAAAAAGCAGGCAATCAAGTGTTTACTGTGCTAATATTTTCTAAATGTTACATTACATTTAAACCTTCATCACAAAACACTTTTCCAAAACAGATCTTGTGATTTGCAGCAACTCTGGCTCTGAATACCAGCAGCAAAACCATGTTATTTAACAAAAACAATTTAAGCATCTCCACATTACCAACAGAATCATCTGCTTATGAAATTGTGAAGCAGTGCAGAGTATTCTCATTTCTCATAAACCAACTGACATGACTGAGTACCGTAATCCACAACAAAATTTAAAGCAAATATGTGGGGATAATTATTCACCACATCCCCTCTATCAAGTTCCAGATGTTTGCAGTCTAAAAAAAATCTACATATATCAATCATTGCCTACTAAAATAGAAGTACAAAATTCACAAAGAGAACATGTTTGTCCACCCACAAGTTCCCCAACACACATAAAGCTAAATTGTTAGCCTGTCTGGGGGATTACTTCCTCACAGACCTATTTTTCAAAGAAAAGTTAATCCACTTCCATTAATGTTTTATCTATATCAGTAGGGAAGAACATAAATGGGTCACAAAGAATCAAATCAAATTTTATATCTACATACATCAGACCTACAAGTCTATTAGTTTGGATTTACTTGTATATTTTGACAGCTAGGTTATTATTTTAAAAGAAATTTGATAATTTTTCTATAGCTAAATCGGATCTCCAGAAGATGTTGTACACAAATATGACGCACTTGATGCAAATAAAACATTAAAAAATTAAACCAAAACAGATGACACTGCTGAGCTAGTTGATCTTGAGCGAAGAAGTCGGAGCTCTCGAGTGTTTCGAGTGATCCTTTTTTATGTTTTGGCTGACCATGTGGTTCACCATCTATAGAAGTTGAGCGACACTGACCAGCGTCCCATGAGCTATTTTGGTCAACCCTCCACTTTCAGCCTCGGCAACGCTGTTCCATCTAGACCATCACATTATGACAAAAAGACCATAAACTGTGATGGATTTCCCTTTAAGAATTAATTTCTACTCATCTATTAAACAAATATTTGTCTAATTATCTTTGAATGCTTTGAGTTGGGTAATGCTATGCTACAAAGGCTACACCATCGTGTAGTTCTATACTGTTCCACATCAATTCAGCTTAAAGTGGAGACTTGTAAAACGTATGTAGTGCTGCTCTCCATTAAGAAACCATGCAAGACTTGTGAGAAACTGCTGGTCACCAAAGTTTGAGGCTGTCAGTGTTGACAAACTGTAGCAGCTGCAATGTTCACTTCCTCCCCCCACAAACGACAGCAAAGTATGACAGTTCTATTTTGAGCGACTTCCTGAAATAAAATGCATTTACAGCAATGCTAATAGTCTTCTGAAAAAAGCCAGATGAATGTGAGATTAAAAGAGAATTAAATAATTATTTTTAACTGACAAGTGTTTTCCGCTTTTCACAAGAACCGTGATGGTTCCACTGAAGTTCAGTCCTCTCTATAAATGAACAGAATAATCTACCGCTATGCAAATATAGGCAGATATTAAATGCTTTTTGCATCGATTTTCATCATGAGCATGAATTCCCTGTTGAGCATGCTGATTTACAGCCTTAGCATGCAGACAATAAAAGTTATTTAAATGACATGTAAAGGCTGATCACTATGACAGCTAGCACAGACAGTATCCAGGTGGACTTTTCCCACAGTTTGAAACACCAACCTTTTTTATTAAGGATACAATTTGACACAAGCTAAGCTGACTTTTAAAACACTTTTTGTGACATAAAAAAGACAATCGAATTAATAGCTAAATAGTCTGATGCCGCATTAGCTAACATTTTATATAAAAGTGTGTGTATTTCTTTTAAAAGTCCACACAGTTCTCTGATTCACTTCTTCCTGTTAATAAAACTTAGCAATTTGATTTGTTTTCGTTTTCACAACAGCTGATCTCGTTTCAGGCATGTCTTGGTATTTATTTCGGATGCTGGTTTTCACATCAAAAATGTTGCCACCCATCAAAAAAATCAAAAAGTACTGTATCTATTGCCATGTCACATCCCAGAGCTTGTTTCAGTGTTTTTGTGTTTGATATAATGTTCAGTATTTTCTGACTACATTTTCCTGATTTGATTCAACTGTACAGGCTCCATTGTTAAAACACTGCTAATCCATGTTTTGGGGTTTTTTTCTGTTGGTAAATTAGGACATATTTCTGCTCCCCACTCCCCACTATAAAGAATACACTGCTTAAGTCAAATTGTATCTACTGATTTTTAGTCTTATTCACATGCTGCTCCAGCGACATGACTTATCACTGTTGTAAAGATACATTTTTTGTCTAAAACAAGGGTCTTCTACAAATGCAGGATGTTGTGTACTGTGGAAGGAATTTACGTTGTTTTGATACAGGAAGGGCATTTTAACCTAAAGTAAGAATCACCAAAATAGTCTGAAATTGTCAAATATCTTAATTCTCTTTTGTACTCACCTATAATACCGAGACTGGAGGTACGTTGAACACACTGCTTTGGATACGTGACTGGCTGAACCAAAGTCAATCACCTTCACCCTGTAGGGCTGCCTCACTGGGTCCACCAGCATTATGTTTTCCGGCTTTAGGTCTGCATGTATGAGGCCCATGCTCTTTAACTTTTTTAGAGCTGTGGCTACTTGCTGTAGCACAGGTCTGATCACTTTTAGGGGGAGCGGGCTGAACTTATTCTGCTTCAGAAAATCATACAGGTTCTGTTCAAGCATCTCAAATACTAGGCAAGTGTGGCTGCGGTGCTGGAAGCATTCAAAGGCTCGCACCAGGTTGTGCTCGTCTGCGTTCTCCCCACTCAGACGAGCAAGGATTCCAACTTCTATTTGACCCTGTCGAGCATATGAAGGGTGGTTCTTCAGGATCTTCACAGCCACCACCTCACCTGTTCCCCTCTTCCAGCACTTGACTACCTGACCAAATGTGCCACGCCCCAAAAAATCCAGCACTTCATAAGTATTCTTCATGGAACACAGGACTTCATGTTGTACTACCTGATAGTCACCATCCCCTCCTCCCGTCCCACCTGTAACACCCACACCACCATGTCCCACACCCTGTTTGGAAGGGCCTCCTCCAGCCCCAACAGCCGCTGGCACCGTTACGGCTGCATTCCCCACATTCGTCGTTTGCAACATGGCAGGCAACATTGACAGTTCCTCCACAATCTGCATGGTGCTCCCTCGGTTATCCAGCTCCTCACTTTTACGTTTCAGCCCACATCTCTGAGAGCTGTCTGCAGAGTTCAAACCTTCACAGTTCTCTCTGTCACCCTCCTCCCCTCCTCCTCCCTCAACTCCTCCACTGCAGCCCTCTCCCCTTCCCCCTCCTCCTGCCCCTGTTGCTCCACTGCTGCTCCCACTTTCTTGAACTGTTGGATGCTGCTGCTCCTTGCCCTGTGAGTGGACAGCCCCTGCCTCCGGTTGCGCCTGGGCCACAAGCTGGCCTGGTCCCCCTCCTCTATTACTGGGCTGCTGTCTTTGTACGCCACGCACCACCACAGTCTGCACCGGGAACTGCTGTCCTCCACGTACTTTCAGGCCCACTGCCAAGTCTCGATTCACAAACGAGTGGGCTTGTTTAGTTGGGTGCACAATGCCAAGGGTTCTGCTGTTCAGATAAGTCCGCGGGTGTGCCCTCTCATGGTACACACAGCTGCTGGGCTCGACTTTGAGTTTCTTCACGCTGCTAAAGGCACTTGTCTGGGTTTGATAAATGTGTGGTGGGTAGACCAAGACTTGTGAGGCCATACCTACAGAGAGAGAATAAAGCAACATGTTATTAAAGACAGAAATAAATATCGGACCTTTGCCTTGTTGCACAAAACGATGTAATTTTAAAAAGGCAAACAAGGAGAAGCACATTAGGCTTGGCAGTAGAACTATAAAGCATCTTATGCAATACAAAAATGTGTTGGCGTTACATCATCGGTCAAAAAAAAAAAAACAGTCCAGCTTTCCCAGGATCTTTTCCTGTGTTTGTTTGCTCAAGTTCTAAGGAAGTCTAAGTTATAAAAAGTCCACAAGAACAGACACTGCCGACCTTTTTATCGTTTTAACTACTCATACATGACTATGTCACAATATTGTTACTGATGATTAATTTCCTTTAACAACTAACGAGTGAAAAAGAAAGAAAAAATTCATAACTGAGCTATATCAGTTAATTTAAAAAGTTTAAAAAATGTTTACAGCTGCCGTTTAACTGTCATAACATTTGCATGCTGCAGTGCACATAGAATGTTAACTTTCCAATTTGACATCTTTACTACTGTGTTGTTTTCATAAGATATCAACCCTACTTTCCATCACACTGGCTTTTAATGTGCAGGCATTAAAGCAATATCTTCCACTAGTGAAGGCTACAACCATCCCTGTTGGTGGTGAGTTGTGTAATAGCTTGGACCGCAAACCAGAGTTGTACATTAGTAAATATTAACAGTTGTTTTATCCAACAAGTATTTCTGGCGCCAACAATCGAGGCAGCAGCATCTAACCAAGCAACTGGCTAATCGTGCACATCTCGTTTTGACTATGAAGAGGATGAAGAAAGCAGTGCTGACAGTGGAGTGCATCAGAACACCTTCACCATTCTGTTCAACCAACCACAATCCCACCAACACCTCCACACAGCAGATGACTAACTTCTTAAAAGGTTTGCCTGACCTATTCCTGCCACTTTTGTGCATCCTACAGCAGGTCTCTAGGCAACCAATGGAGAGAGAATAAGAGACAAAGAGAGTAAAACAAAGTCTGAAACCATCATCAGGCCCACGTGTCCAATTACTCAAGGCATGGTTTATTCTTTCTTCCCCTATAATTTTTGCGAGCATTGCAGGACAGAAAAGCACTTCATGTTCATGGAAACGCTCAAATATTGTGGGGGGAAAAGATCAGGAATGTACTGCTGTTTGTTGAAGATATTTTAATTCTGGAAACATTTTGATTACATACAGGCTGCTAGGCATCAGAGGTTTACTTACCTAAATCTGCATTACATAAACAGAACTATATTCACTGAGCTGTTAGTCTTTTAAAGAGTATCCCAAAATAAACATTCCTGATGAGCCCACTTGTGTTAACACCAGCACCATGAACTATCCCCTTGACTCTATTCTGAGAAGCATAATAAGATTTTCTCACTGTCTTGATGGCACAAAAATACACACATTATGTTGCCATCTTTCATTTCAGAAATAATTCAAATTTTTTTCCAAGCCAGGCACACACAAAAACCCCACAAATAATGATCCTGGTCATACAACAGACTTAAACTTAACCAGTGTCACATTTTCTATTTCACACTGATTAAAGTACTTTCTATTTGCCACATAATGTTGACAGAAATCCCATAAACCAGGACAGATTAGATGAAATGGACAGAAAAACACTACACTACAAAAAGCACACCTAAAAGCTGCTAGATGTTAGTAAAAGTTTTAAATATTCCACTGAGGTAGATATCTGTGTTGTGTACTGATGTCTGTACCAGTGACTAAAGGCTGGAACATGTTTGCACAGAGGTATATCCATCTGTGTCAATCTCAACCTCCAGAGAGAGAAGGATCATAGATCTAATACAGGCAAGTGCTGTTTTTCTTTTCATCCGCAAGTTGGGTGTTCCTGTCAGTCTCCTGGTGAGATGCTTTGGTCAGTAAACATATGCTTTTAAAACTTTTATTAGGTCTAAGGTTACTCTTGCGGCTTCAGGGAAGCACACTAAGCAAAACTGAACATGTCTACCACCGTGTTGTGTTTATGTCACTGACGGTTAAACCAAGAGTCAATATCTTTCCAAGCAAATCAAAAACAACATGTTTATTTTTTATTTTAAAGTCCGTTTTAAAATCAAGAGCGAGTATTAATTAGCCATGTGCTTTGTTTCTTTAATGAGGTATTTTAAAATTACCAGCTGCTTTTTATCAAACCTGCTCAGGGCGGTGTATAACTTTTGTTTGCAACACAGAGTATTAAAAGCAATCCGAGGTCTAAAAAGCCAGTAGAAATTATAAAGTGTGTTCGTAAACACAGACTGTTGTTTTAAACAGCATTTGTACATTTGTGTGGGTAGGTTTTTTTTTTTTTTTTGCATTACAGTGAGAAAAATGCCATGATTTATGTTGATAACCTGTCTTCCAGCACTGAGCTTGTCAACAAAATCTCATCTATCTTCTTTTTAAAGGAGTTACTTAAAATGAGCTTTACCACTGGCCCTGGTTAAATATTGACAACATGTCAGAAAGAAATCTCCGTGACATGTTAAGGCCATGTGGTCATTAATTGTTTTAAGTCCAACTACATCCTGCTTTTGTTTAAATATAAGTTATTAATAAATTAATGCTTTGTGGGCCAGACATGGCCAGGAGTCGACTATCAGTCGGTGATCATTGGGGTATACTTTTCTTCACAACATTCGCATTAGTATGAGACAAGAGATGACTCCTCACACAGACAAGGCCACAGTTTAAGTGAATTTGTACACAGTGATTGTTGGGTTGAAAGTACATTCCAGTAGGTAGTTTCAGCAAAGAGGTAAGGGTCACACAAAAGGACAGAAAGAAGAATGTCAGAGGTAAACAAGATATACCAAATTTACTGCAAAGCACTCAAAAGTATAGACTCTGTAAATGGAAGTGACTTTGCAAATAGCCTACAACTTGCTAAAACTGTGCACGTCATCGATGCTGGAAAAACTCCTTTGTCTTAACCCTATTCAAACAACTGCTAAAATCAGAAAATGCATGTGTAGATAAAACAAAATATGATGAAACTTAAATATTAAAACTGTGACATTTTTGTGTCACAAATACATATTTCATGTTGCAAAGATATAACAAAAATAATACAACATTTATATCAAGCAATTAATCTCTTACGTCAGGGTATAAGGATTCTATTTGCTAGATATATTCTGGCTTTCTATGATACAAAGAAAAACTTAAGTGAAGATGAATGAGGACAGTAGACAATCCTGACACTAGGATGTGAAGTAGACGGCTTTTATCGATTTAAAGGGGAAATAAATAGCCTCTGTTACCAATGTTTCTATGAAAAACTGGACCAGCCACGGGGCATTGCTTCCCATCTTTCAAAACTGCAGAACCTTTACAGCAAACCTAGACTTTTAAGAAATGGGTCACATTAAAATTTTTGACCCAGGTCAACTAAAATTGAACAGGAAAAGAAAACATTGCACAACTTCACAAAGAAGAAATAATGATGATAAGTGAGAGGAAAACAGGCTTTAGTAATTACAGTGTGTTAAAGTTGTGTGTGTGTGTGTGGGGGGGGGGGGGGGGA